>BJBW01008857.1:39634-129128 GCA_004320125.1 Scolopax mira
TTTTGTTTGTTGGACTAGATGATCTTAAAAGGTCCCTTCCAACCTAGGTGATTCTGTGAACCATCTCTTCTCCAGGCTGAACAACCCCAGCTCTCTCAGCCTGTCTTCATAGCAGAGATGCTCCGTCCCTCTGAGCATCTTCATGGCCTTCCTCTGGACTTGCTAATCCCCAATCCTAGGGGATTTTGCCTGTCCTAGCCATCCCCTTCACATCAGCAGGCTGGAAAACAGCTTTGAACATCACTTATGTCTTTGTACAATGAGCTGCTGCAGGAATGGTCTTGGTGTCGGATGAAAGTGTACTGGTAAAGAGCATTGCAGTGGGGATTCAGGGGAGGAAGAGGGCTAGCTCCAGAGTCCTGCACTTACTGCTCTTCGAAACAGTGCTGAGGCCAGTTCTGTCAACAGAGTTTTCGTGCAGTCATACAAGGATAGCAGCACTGCAAGGCCCCTTTGTGTCACACATTGCTGCCACATGCTGCTCAAAAGCTCTGAAGCTGCATGCTCCGCCTGCAGCTCCTGAGCCAAATCTGCTCTCAGCTATAGGAACTGCAAAAGGTCTCAATTCCTCTGAGTTGGCCTGGCTTCAGGTGCCTGAGATAAAAGCACCTGGTCAACCTTGCCCCCAACTTGATGCCTTTTCTAGTCATCAAGGAGGAGTTAATGGTCTCCTAGTCTTAATGTGGTTCTGAGATTGCAACTTACTCCCAGACCAGCAGCAGTGCAGACAGATTTTTGTCAAGGGGTTTCCCATCTTCCCATGGCTTGTCTCACAGGTGCTCAACCAGCTGTGGAGCATGATCTCTTACAACAGATCAGGTCAGCAGGATAACTCTGAAGTTATCCCAAAGATTATAAGCCTAATATTGCAATTTATACTTGTTAGTAGTGGCTGGGGGCTGTAGGACTGGAAAAAAACCTTCCAGGTGGTAGAGTTCAGGCAGCCATATCATGTATTCCTCCCTGAAAGCCTGTTGACACCTGAATGTCTTCTGCTGCAATAGATCCTGATGGGTCTGTTGTGACCCCTCCATCTCTCTCATGCCTGGGACCTATGCCCTTTTTGATTCTTGGCTAAATATATTCCCTGACAGCTTTTCCTGGGAATTTTAATTGCTCTGCTTTCACCCTCGAGTTCAACCTGAGATGTATGTCTAGAGAGCAGTTTTCATCCTGCAAGGCTGAAATATAGTTTTTTTCAGGCCCTCTCTGCACTGTGAGGAAGATCACTGGATTAGTGAAAGTAGTGCAAGTATCTTCCTTCAGCCTCAAGCAGCAGAGATGGTGATGGCTGCAGTGCCACAGGGAAACTTTCTGTTCCCTGAACATTGCTGTGGCCTGCCTGTGCAGCTCATCAAGGGTGAATAAATGCCTCTTGAGCCTGGGTGACCAGAATGATGCACATCAGTCCAGCTCAGGTTTCACTGGGACTTTATATAGTGAAATTGACTCTCCCTTGTCTCTCCTGGAAATGCTTTGTTCAATACCTCCTTGAAATATATTTGACTATTTCATGGCTGTGTCATCTTAGTGGCTCATGGGCATCTGCTGAGCCTATCTCATCATTTCTTCTCGCATCAGGCCATGCTGAGCCTCCTCAAAAACTTATGGATTGACGTGTTCTTTCTAGTATTTTTTCCACTCATTTTTATTATTTCAGAGTTCAAAATCAGCCAATCAATCCTTTTTGTCCAATCTCACAGTTCTCTTCTCCTTCTAGCTTACACTGTCAACAAAATCTTTTTGTGTCAGCACAGACCACCTCCAGTGCTTGGGGTGTCCTGCCAGCAGAACATTTATTATCTCCTGGCCCACCTTTCGTATGCAATCATCTCCAGTTTAATGAAAGATTTTTTGTACTTTACTGAATTCCAGATAGACCACAACTGCCAACCTTCTGTTGCCTATAAATTCAGTTAAGCCAGTAAATAAAGATCCATGGTAAAATTAGTAACCCTCTCTTCAGTACATTCCTGGTACTTTTTATCCATTCACAATCATATCTTTAATTCTTCTCTCCCCATTATCTTTTAAAACCTTGGGTATTGCTGAAGTCAGCCTAATAGCCCATCACTGGCAGATCACTTTCTTTCCCCTTCCTTAGACCAGGGTATCATAATTGCCTCCTTCCAATCATACAATTGTTTTCAGTTGGATGCATATGTGAGAAATCCTTGCACTGCTGGCTACGCTAGTTGGCATCTTTCAGTGCTCCAGGGAGAAGGTGATCTAGGTCACACAAGCTCAGCTCCTTAAGCTCCTCCAGTTTGTTTTACACTTCAGGTGGGGAAATTATGCAAAATATTTTAAGACGCACAAACAAATACTTGTGTGAAGTCTTTTTCCCTGCTCTCATTCCTCCTCCCGCCATGCATCCCCAGGTATTGAATTGCTCCTATTTGCTTTCCAGTTACAGCTTCTTTTGAGGGCAAGCAGCATCATCTGAGCCTGCTGGTAGTGAACAGCATCGGGTACGTCCTGCGCTTCCTGAAGAAACTCTGTCGCAGCCTCCTGTGTGACAATCTCTTCAGCAACCAGCCTTTCCAGCAGTACAACGCTGTGTCAGAAAGCCCAGAGGTGTATGAAAACAGACAGATGGAGGCAGGTAGGCTGCTTGATCGGCTTGGGCTCCGGATTTATTAGGGTTGAAGAAATAATTGTCTTTTTTTGGTCCTGTACTGTATATACTAGAGAACTGCAGGTCCCAGTGGGACCTTTCCAGAGGTAGGGAGAGGGCTGATTTGCTTTGTTTTTTTTCCAGTGGCTGTAGAGGAGGCTTTCAGGTGAAAACCAATGCATTAAGGAGCCACAGTAGTGGCGGGCATAATTTCTTATTATTTTCTATCTCTGGTTTTTTTTTATCTCTTTTCCTAAGGAATCAAGCCTTGTTCAATCTTACTGTCCCTGTTTCTATCAATTCTCTTCCATAACTTTTGGTCTCCTCAGCCATACTTGGCTCTGGGGTGGAAGCATCAAAGGGACTAAGTTCCTCTAAGTTTCAGGCAGGAAGGAAGGTTGTGGGGAAATCTCTCCCTTCATCCCACCCGACCACCATGCTAGACACTGAAGGATCCCCACCAACTCTACTTCTCTGCTTGCGAACCTGCCACAGAGTGGTCTCGGGGACCAGGCACCTTAACAAGGTCTTGCCTGTCCCTGCTCCCCAGGCCCCTCTGTTCCTGCACTGCCTTGGCTCATTGTCTGCAGCAAGAGGTGGGAGGTTGGGTGACAGCATGAACCCCAGCCCAGGATTTGGGGTCATCTTGGCATGAATAGGAAATCACTTCCTTCACTGATGTGCTCTGACCTGGCACTGCCCCGGCACTCCATTACCTATGTGCTTCCCCACTGCATGCTGCTTGTTTTAATGACCACCTGTGCTAAGCAGCATGGTCTGCCTTCACCCCAGGGGACCTCTTACCAGGTGAGGGCAGAAAGCCACTTGCAGCAAAGCAGTTTTGGGTCAGTGCCTCTAGGTAACATTATTAGCTGTAGCACACTCAGCCTGGATCCCAATTTGTCATCTCCACTCCTGAGTATAAACCTAAATGGGAGTTGCGACTGCAAAAGGGATTGCTTTGCTGCTTGCAGGTGTGTTTCTGATGGTTTAAAATGCCCACAGCCACCAGCAAGCTCCCTGCCTTAGTGTTTGACCATGTGGGGCAAAGTCTGGAGGGGTTGTGGTGTAGGGCAGATGCACCCAAGGACTTCACCCAGGCTCCCAAGTGGACAGCATGCCTGGGTTTCTTTCTCGCCCACACCCCAGCATGATGGGAAAGGGTGCTGTCCCCGTGCAGTCCCCGTGGAGCTGTGACATGTTTGGAGTCCCCATCTGCAATCAGTGACCCTGCCACAGTCATTGTCAAAGTTAGTTTAGAAAAAAAGAAAGATGCAAAGTTATGGTCTTGAACCTCCACTTCACCTGCAGGCTTCCTCCTGATTTAAATTATTTTTCCTTCTCTTTTATTAGCAACACTGTGGGTATTTGGGGAGCACACTGTCTCTCATGCATTCAGTTTAATGATAGCTACATGCTGGCAGCTGAGAGAAAGGTATTTTAGTGTCCACAATTATGATCCGCAAATCGCTTGTTTGCCAGGAAGACCCTAAGTGTGTGCTTGTTACACCAAAGCTGGGAGTGGGCTGAGCACACAGTACAAAAATTGCTTTTTTATGCAAAGAAATCCACCTGCCATTCTTACACACAGGGGAGCAAAGGCAGGAACCCAAATTGAAAGGCAAGATTTTTTTTTTCCTCTGGACTAGGACATTTGCAGTAACCTGAATGTTTCTGAGATGTCAAGGGATTTCTGTAGCACTGAGTGAGTGCAGTCCAGGAAGCCTGGCATTTGTGTTTGCATTTGCATTTTAATTTGCATGTACATTTGCATTTTACTTTTGCACGACAAGGCTGTATGTGATGGGAGGCAACTCCACAACAGGAGTTTTTGCAGTGTCTGTTACACTCTGAGCATCTCCCTCCCTACATAATTTCAATGCAGATGGCTCTGACACCATTCCCACCGGCTCTGCCCAGACACTGAGGAAGTGTTAAAATATTAATTTTGCCACAGACCAGGCGGGAGACACGGATGTAGGGAAGGTTTCCTTTCCCTGGCTATCCCATGGCTGGGGGGCAATTAATAGCCCCCCCCCCCCCACCTGGAGACAGCATGGGCTGGGCAGCCTGAGCTAGTCTGGGTTAGTGCTGGCTCTCCATCCCTCTGACTGGGAGTGGGATGGGGGAAGAGACAGAAGCACTTGGGGCTTTTATATCTCCATCACCAGCAGCACTGTGGTACAGTGGAGAACACGAGCTGTGGAATAGTTGAGGGCAGCGATTATACACTGTGTTAAAACTACCCCACCAGTCTCTAACTTGCTTACCCCAGGGTCTGGTAGCCTCAGGCATGCTGGGCAGAGCCACAGAATGAGTCAAAATGACCTGTGGAAGTGCAGATGTGGGAGAGGTAATCAAGAAGCCACCATAGTGAAGGAGGCTGCGATAAGCAGTGCCATTTCCAGAGCAGAGAAGTGCTCAGGTGGCTCTCTGAGATGGCAGCCCCAAAAGGGGACTCTCCTCCACAAAAGATTAACAGAAATATGGAGAAACAGGATTTGAGGACACTTCCAGCACTCTGCTGGCCACTGATCTGGTGTACTAAATTTTGTGAAGCCCAGGTTGGTCTGCCAAAGGGGAAAAGCTGCCTCTTTCCTATGACAACTCAAGCCCATCTCAGGAGCTGTGTGTCCATGGCCGTGCAGCAGAGGAATCAGAAAGAGCCCCTGATATGTTTAATGCTGCATTGCCTAAATCTCCCCCCTCCTCCCCAGGAGCCAGCGTTTCTCTGCAGCAAGGTCAGCACAGGGGGAAACTCTTTGACACAGAACAGAGATGGAGTTTCCCTGTAGTGGCCATAATAAGGAGAACAGCAGGAGCTCTTCTTGCAGGCAGGTCTGCGAGGGTGCCCGTGGGGGTTGAGCTCTCATGGAAGGAGCAGGGCCATAATAAAGCACCACAGGAAGCCATGCAAAGCAGCCACATTTTTCTTTGTTTCTGTTCTCCAGCTTGTAATCGAGATGTTCTCTCTTTTAAAATCATGTGCTTTTCAGCCCCTGTGTACCAATGAATTTAATACAGGTATTGACTTTGCTGCAGTTACTCTTGATTTACACTGGCAGAAGTGAGAGGAGAAGCCGGCATCATGTCCACTCATATTAATCCACTTACACCATACAGGACTCACCTTTTAACCTTGCTCCAAAGCACATGCCCCTAAGCCATTACTCACCTGCGCTCACAGCAAACTGCCAGATGCTAATGGCCGTGTACAGGCCAGGTGGGATTTGTTGATATATGCATATATCACTTACAATGATGTTTTACATGTCTAAGAAGCATGCACTCACCAGGCTGTACCCAGCACCAGCCTCTGCAATGAGCCTTGTTGGCTGTGCATTACCCTCCCTGCCCCTGAGCCCCTGAGCCCCTGTGCTCTGCCCGCCCTCCCAAAGCCTCTCGCACCACGCATGGGGCGAGGATCCCTCCCCAGCCTTCTCCTGACGTCAGTGGCTTCATTGCCTTATCTTGGCATACCCCATCTGGGGACATACCCCATAGCTCCTTCTCATCTGTGAGGAGACTTTCTGGCTCATGAGAGCAATTTGTGGGGAGCAGTTGTGGGGTGACTCCCAGGACTTCATCTGGGAAGTGCCTGGCTTCAGGTCTGCTTTACAGCAAATACTGAGATGTTACCTTTCTCTGCAGCATCTAGGTTCAAAGCACCTCTGGAGCTGCACCCAAAAATTTTCCATGAGACTGATAGTGTAGTTTGAATCAAAATGATTGATAGTAAGATTTGGGTGAACTCTGCAGAAAATGCTGTGAAGTGGGCCAGGGGCCACATGGATGGGAAGCCAACAGAGATCCTGTGAAGTGTTTTCATCCACATTGTCTGTGTTCACCTTTCGTTAATCTTCCCATGCTGAGCTAATGGAGACTTGGCTGTGGGCATGGCAAAAGGACATTTCTGGAACACCTACATACTGTTGACATTCACCCGTGCAACGTTAGGTTGTTATTTTTCAGAGGAAAGCAAGTTTGCTATAATACGTCTTGCCAACCTGGTGGTGGGCACAGAAATGGAAGTAGTTTTTTTTATTTGAGAAGCATCAAACCTGATAAGCATCTTTTTTTTTCCTCTTTCAATCAATCCTTTCCTTGCTCTTTCTGTTCTGAACCTTGGGTTTTGGTTATTTTGTGGTGTTAGACAATGGCTGCATGTAGCTGCAGCAAATCTTTCCTTGTGCAAGGACTCCTGTGGCCACCCTATATCCCTATATCCTTGTCCTTATCGGGGGGATGACAGCAAGGTCTATGAATAAGGTCCCCAGCCTTGCTCCTCTCCCCATGGCCAAATCAACTTTGTAGGAGTAGATACCATATGGTGTCTCCTACCACTGTTCATAGGACAGCAATTCTTCTTGTGGCAGTGGCTGAAGGCCAGGCCCCATATGAAGCAGAAGCACAGCAGGAGGTAGAGGTACCCTTTGGCACATCAGTGCCTCTATATGTAGGAAGGTGAGTTCTTCCAAGCTGGTATGAGAAATGCTGAAGCAATGCACTATAAAAGTGTGACTAGAAGGCAAGACACTAGGCTGGGAGCTGATTTTGTCAGAGACTTTCCCCTTGATTGCGTGGGCAAGGCACCCTTCCCTGCTGTGCCTTTATTTGAGCATGTGTCCAAGGAGGGCAATAATTCTTGCCACCATGTGCAAAGCGCTTCTAAAACAGCTAGGAAAAAAAAGAGTAACATGATAGAAAACCACATATTATTACAATCAATATTTTCTGTTCCAAGCACCAAATAAACAGCAGCTCAGAAATTTCAAGCCCTGAGAGGGCAAGAAAAATGTTGTCTTTTCCTTTTCTAGTACCGTGGCTTGTTTAATCTTTTCTTGTTGCCTGCTATGAGGAACAGTGCTCCTGGATTCTCAGTGCACTCAGAATAAATGGCTTTTATGGCTATCAATAGCTTCAGCTCTCTTCAGCATTTAATTACCTGCAAAGGCCATTTATTGCCTCATATATTCTTCTACGATGAACATTATCCTTTAAACAATAAATAAAATATTAAGGTCACTCTTAAAGTGGGAGCAGAGGAACTGCACAAGCCATCAAACCACAACGAAGTCTAATATAAAAAGTTTGTCTGGTCTTTGGGGCATTTGAATTGATGCTAGAGTCTGTAGTAGAGCAAAGAAACGGTGAGATGGCTGCTGGCATTCCTTCCATCCTTCCTTTCTGCCTTCTTTCTTTTCTGCCTTCTTTCCTTTCTGCCTTCTTTCTTTCCTTCCTTCCTTCCTAATCTGTGCATCCATCAGCAGGCAGGTGCCTCCTCCCTCTCCAGACCTGACACAGGCCAGGGCAGGGCGTCCCACTGAGGACCCCCCTGCTGAGGTCCTGCCTGCAGCTGGAGCACCATCCCCAGGACTGGCTTCCTGAAATGAGGTGTCCAGGCTAGTAACTCTGTGGCAATCCTGCTTCAGCAGGAGAGTTGAACTAGATGACGTCTACAGTCCCTTCCAACTCTAAAAATTCAGTGAAATTCAGAGCAGAAAGAAAGGAGCTGCATGTTGTCACTCAGAAACCTCTCTGAAACCTGCTCTTTTTTTTTTCATATCAAAGGGTATGCATAAGGAAAGTAGTTGAAATGGTGGGCGTGAATGCATGAAGCATGATGGATGAGATCATATCCACTACAGAAGAAAATACCCCTGGGTATAAAAATTTAATTCAAGCTTTATATGTGCAGTCATGTGGAGGAAGCCTGGACAATCTTTTAGAGCCCTGGTCAGGTAAATCATGAGATTGTAACTTTGTTTTAGCTTCAGTTTTGGCTTTAACTTTGTTTTAGTTGGGTAAGACTTTTCCATAGAGTTATATGATTCCTTTAGGAGATGTTTGAAATTAGGAGTCTGGGCTTTGATTTTAAATAGCTTGAATTAAAATTGAAACAGGAATTTCCATTCCTAAACTTTTAAAATATTGATACAAACACCCTTGATCCAATACACCCATACTTCAAGTAGTCAGATCAGCAGGCCATGGGCCAGAACTGATAAAAAAACCTACCTCCCATCCAAGTGCCACATGCATAGGCCAGCATGACCCACCAGATTTTTCATAGATGTGAGGGGGAAAAAAGATAATCCTCAGGATCCTTACCTTGTGCCAGTTGAGACCACATTAGATAACATCACTTGGGAGCTGCATGTGACACAGCAGTGTAGGCTTTGATAGCCCATGAAACCATGGGCAATTAGATGTGTAGCTCCTTGCTGCTGGGTTGCTGCCACAGCCAAGGTAATAGAAAGACTGGCTATGGCAGTGAAGGGGGCTATGAGAGCTAGCAAAGCCACCACTTACTGAACAAGAAATTATTTGTAAGAAAGATGAACCTTTGCTCATGTTTTGTGAATCT
The DNA here is from genome assembly GCA_004320125.1 of Scolopax mira. Lineage (NCBI taxonomy): Eukaryota > Metazoa > Chordata > Aves > Charadriiformes > Scolopacidae > Scolopax > Scolopax mira. The sequence continues at coordinate 48,619 of BJBW01008857.1, forward strand.
GGACAAGAGGGTCTTTGCTTCTGGGTCCGCCTATGTGACACCTGTGGCAGGGTCTGGGCTTGCACCTCCATGGGAGGGTGCAGAGACAGCTGGAAGAGGGGAAAATGGAGTCTTGTCTTTGAGCTATTTCCATTTAACAGGTTTCAAAGCAGAATCAGAATTTTTTTTCAGGGGATGTTACTGATTTTTGCTTGGATGTTCTTCAGTTTTCCAGCTCAGTTTTTCTCCTCCCCCACATTGCTCTCTATTTTAGACTTTTAGATTAAAAGAGTAAAAGGCTCTTCCTCCTTTATCTGTCTTTATCCCCCTTGTGTTTCTCTCTATCCTCTTTTTCCAGTTCACTACAAAAGAACTGGAAACCCACACATAATGGCATTTCTAGTTCCATGGAAATAGAACATCCATTATTTTTCTGGAAAAGTTTTGACCCTTGTTTACCCAACCGTGCTCCCCAGTTCTTTAGGATTTATTTGTTTGTGGTAATTCTAGAGAGTACATCAGAGTGCCTTTCAGATAGTAGTAACACACAGCATCTGCCTGAAGATCATTCATCTGTTGGCAAAATGAGTGCAGAGCAGGGGATTAAAGCAATTAAGAGAGTAACAGAAGCAAACTGTTGGCGGTGATATGCGGTTTGGTTTGCTAGAAAGCCAGAGTTAAGGCTTTCATCAGAAAGCCAAAGTTAAGGAAATATAGAGAGGCTGGGGGTGAGTCCTGGGATGGGGTCCCAGAGCAAGCCCAGCTTCCCTTTGTTGTTGTGAAGGTAAACTGGCTCTGTGGAATCATGGGGAGAGGTGGGGATAAAATTACCCTGAGAAAGGGTAATTGGTGATTTCCTGGCTGTTGGGACTGAGATTGGCCAGGGACATGAGAAGCAGCAGCAGAGAAGGCAGGAAAAGGCAGGATTTGTGAAGGGGAACTAATGCTCTAGGGCCCAGGTATGTTGTATTTATACGGCAGAAGAATCCACAGAAGAAATATCAGAAAGTATATATAAATCTGAGCTGCAGCACTGGGCAGGGGGAAATGAAGCAAGGACTTTATAAAACATCTTATACCTACATATAAACACGCGCACAGGCTTATGCTTTGTATGGGCTCTACCTAATTTCTGGAGGATATTACTAGTTATTAATGGGCAAACACGGCTTATTTTGCAGTTACTGCACTTTGCTCTAGACATCTCACTTCTTGTGTCTCAAAATATTTGTTTTTCACACAAAAAATTGCTGTTAAATATTTTAAGCCAGTAATAAACCAATATAATTCAGGGAGATTCATCATGGTGGTAACAGAACAGAAATGCACAGAAACAGAAGTACTTCAGCTGCAGAGAATCCCAGTATATAACACTTTGGAATTTTCAGATAACGCTGTCATTTTCATCTAGTCTATTTTATATACAGCTTTTTGTGACTTTTATCAATGCTGATTTATAAGCATGCAGAGTACATTATAAACTACCTGGACAGAAAAGCCCCTCTAGGTACTGCTAGAAGCTGGAGACAGAAAAGATCGATGGCAGCCTCTCCCATCTCCCTCTGCCAGCACAGAACTGTTGCTGTGCTAATACACAAACCTATACAACCCTGATAAATCTCCTTTTCATGATGTACACTTTGGTGTAACATAAAGGCGAGGGAGAAGGGAAGAGAATGCAGGAGCAGGTCTGAAATCAGGGAGAGGAGACCAAAGGAAGACTTTTTCTAAAGACCAGGTCCCTGTCATTGAAATCCCTTTGCTTTCGTTCGAGGGTAAGCAGTGTCTAAACAATTCACCTGTGCTGTAAGACAGGATTAAAACTTCTTACTTGCAACACAAGATATTTACTCAATCAACCCCTAGCACTTAAAAAAAAATTCCTCGATGGGTTATTTATACACATGAGCACCTTTTATTATTAAATCTAATAAATTTGTCAGCAGCTAGCTTGTGAATTTACTCTACCTTTTTACTCACTTTGGACAATAAAACTGTGTTGATCTGTTCCCAGCCAGTTTAATTCCCTGGTTCTACTGCATTAAACACAATGTGGCTGTTGTCTGGGCTGCAAACACTCAAGGGAAATCGTTTAAATAATGAAAAAAAAAATTGTCTATGCTGAAGTCCTTGTAATCAGGACCACATTGGATTTTGGAAAATTCTCTAAAAAATTTAGATTCTTGATGTTAACTGACTGGCAGGTTCTCCTTGGGGGATTCGATATTTCAGTTACCACAAAACATTTTTTAACAGCTAGGACACTGCGAGATGATACATGGTGCAGTAAAGCCTCAGACTAAACCCTGGAGAATTCACTGCAGGTTTTATCTCCGCAGTGTGGCCATGATTTCAGTGTTCATAATATCTGCATTCACAAGTGGATGAGGCTTATTTACATTTTCCTATTCTGACTGACTAGTACCCCCTGCTTTTACTCCCCTGTGGATGCAGTTGTGTGTTCCTATAGCCATGCAAGAGTTAACCCGTAGACAGAAAAGCACAGGCGTGACGGCCCTGAACTGCTGTCAGCGGATGCCCTGGGCTGCCTGCTCACTCGCTGCCTCTCTGCAGCAGCCTCGGGGATGCTGTGGCTCCTCAGGGACACGTCTCTGTGCCACTCTGCCTTGGCGAGCGGCGAGCAGCTCGTCTCCGCTGCCACGAAACAGAGATGTCTCTCCCTGTAACGCTTTCCTCTTCCAGCCAAACCGTGGCAGCCACCGGCTGGTGTGGGAAAGCCAGCCAGTCCTTGCCCAGCCGTGAAAGGTGCAGATGCACACACTGGAGAGTGGTGTTGACACGGTGTAGAAACGCCTGCTAAGGGGTGACATCATATTTTCATTGCGCTGCATGTCTGGACAGGCAATGGGACTAAAAAGGAATGGGCTGGTGCTGTAATCCCAGAGTAAATCACGGCAGGCAGAGCTGGAAAGTCTTAATCCATCATAGGGAGCTCTTATCTTTGGATAGATGCATGCAGGCTCACACTACAAGGAAGATAAGGTCCACGGCCCATTTCTGACTGGACAGAAATGTATGAGACTGTTTGGCAGACACAGAAAAAGTTATTTTTAAATCTTTTAAGAGCTAATGTTAAAAAAGAAGATAGCAGTTCAGAACCAAGGCATATCTTTTGCACTTTTAAATAATGTTTAGATCTCTCTGCTCCCTCCCCTCCGGCTTACACTAGATCGTACTGATGGTTAAACTCACCCAAGTATTTCCTTCTGCATTTCTGCATCTGTTTTTGTGTTTCACTACTTTTATTTTTCCTTTCTCAGCCCAAAGTCTTAGATGCAGGGTTTCTAACCTCCACAGCTGCTTCAAACTGTCCCCTCTTACTCCCTGCCACTGCCTCCCAGATAGGGCAAATGCCATCTTCGTGGGGAGAGCTGAGGCCAAGCTCAGGAACTATGAAATACAGGTGAAAATAAAACCCTACAAGGAGTCTCTCGATAGGATTTTGACACTGTGGCTGGCTCCTCTCAAAACCGCTGGGAGATGAGAAAAGGTTGGCCCTGGCTGGGGGAGAGGGGAAGTCTGAGGAAGCTATGATATCATGCTGCTTAAAATATGGAGTTCATATCTGGTCAACCCATTATAGAAAATATATGGTACCACTTAAAAAGGTACAGGGAAGGGTCAGAGGGCAAAGCCCATCACTAAACGATATGAGGAATAGGAGACAACACAAAAAAAAAAGAGGGGAAGGAGAAAAGAAAGAAAGAAAGAAATCTATATTGACTGTGAGGAAAAGAAGTTAATGGGGAATTTAATTAGAGCAAATAGATATCATTGAGCATTGCAGGTGGTGGAGTGAAAGGTTATGAAGTGACGCAAAAGTATCAGCCTAGGAGGAAGGGCAGTTGTCCCAGAAAGATACTGGTGTGTAAAAGAGGACCTCCTTGTTTTGGGGATCAGTGTCCACCAGTGGTCCATGCAATTTTACCCCCCTCCATGTGGCCACTCCATGGCTGTGTAGGACATGGCCTATTAACTGGATCCCCAGTTCACTGCCGTGACTTTGGGCTCTGCCATCTAAGCAGCAATCTGGGGATGAACCCAGAGAAAGGCATGGCGGTGTCAGAAAAGGAAAGCTGAAAGAATGAAAGTATGAGATGAATGGAAGGGGAGCAGCCTGGGGAAGAAATGGCTATGCAAGTCAGTGGGGCGGGCAGAGGGAAAATAGAAGAGGCAGATAGGAAAATAGCTGGCAAAATGGGAAAAGGGTGATGCGGCTGGTGTGGGAAAGCATTATTAGTGCAAGGTTGAGATTGTGGGAATACGATGGAAGAAGCAGAAGGAAAAGATGGTGGGGAAGAATGGAGGGAGGAGCAGGTGGGGTATTTAAGGGAAGGGAGCCTGAGACAGGTAACAGGAGGGAGGAATATAACACAAGAAGTGATGTGGGAGCAGCAGCAGACAAGGAAAGTGGCACAAAATGTTTTGTCCTGGGAGGAGAGCAGAGAATGCAGACTAGGGCATGTCTCTGGAGTGCAGAAAGAGCTCCTAATTGTAGGAGAGATTAGCAGAATAAAACTATGTTTGCATTTTTTAATTATAAAGAATAAGTGAGAGATTATATCTGCTCAGGAAAACATCAGCTAAGGATCACATTCCCTGGCTTTACACTCCATTTCCTACTTGAAACTGATTTTCATTTGCTTCCCTAATGCACAATGGGAAGCATAATTTTTTTTGTCTTTCTGGAGTGTCTCTATTCCCAGATAGTACCAAAGGTCCTCTGTATGTGTTGTGCATTCACACATGCAGGATAGACCCATGTGGCACCCTGGAGTGGCAGACAGATACCGCCGAGGCAAAGGACTTAACGTGTTACACAGGTGAGAGACAAAACAAGTATTTTTCTTCATCCTGATGGAGAACTGGTGTCCAGAGATGATGGATAACCTGACCAAGGTCACTCCAGAGAGCTGGCATGTGAGCTGCAGGTTCTTGTGCTGTTTTAACTCTCAGCTGACCCAACTTCAGAAATTTGTCTAGGAACCATACCGGCTGCTACTTTAAAGATACTCAGCTAAAGAAATTTTTAAATTTTGCATTTTTAAATTTGAAAAGCAGTTGGGTTTTTTTTTTCCTCTCCTCCTTTGCTTCATTTTATGGTGTGCTGGATGTAACAGACTTGGGTTTTTCAGTCCATTTGCCCGTGGACCATTCATGGAAAGGAAAACTATGCCAAAATGGCTTGAGCATCTCAGGGTGGTGAATAGTTGTAATGGAGACTGCTGTGCTCAAAGCAGCTTCCTCATAAATCCTGCTTTAAAACATTGTCTACTGATTTCTCACTAGTGTGTGCCCTTCTGCTGACTACCTAGAAAATAAAATATGGAAGTGTGACAAAATAGAGAAGGTCTAAGCTACAGATTTATGAAACTGTTGTATTTTAAACCTCAATAGAGAGTTATGTTTTATTCTATTGCCTTAGAAAACATGTTTTTCCCTAATTGGCCAAAGTGGGATTAGTAGCTGTGAAAACCATACATTTTACAAGGCATTCTGGGAGCTTACAAAATGCAGATATTTTCATACACATCATCGGTGCAGCCCCAACTCATGGGGCTTCTCTGTGGTACAAACTAACAAGGGGCTGGAGAAATATGAACACAAGGAACTTCCCAGCCTATTGTAGTTTTTGGGCAGTGGAGACTGACTTTCCACAGAGAGCCTTTCACCGGGGCAGGTTTCAAACAGTAATGAATGGAGGGTCCTGCTTGGTCTGTGGCAATAGGGATTATTACTCCTGTTTTGGAACCCAAGGCAGAGACCTGTGGAATAACTTAATCTAGATCAAGAAAAAGTCTTATCAGGGTCAAGAACAGTGATGGTGATGGTGTCTGGTCCCTCATCACAGTCTCATACACAACTCATGGGTGTCCTTCCATGGGGAGATTTCACCTGCACATGCCTTATTTCACGCAGACTACTGAGAGAGTCTGACATCAGTCAAAAAATCCCCGGTGTCTGCTCACAAATTTTGGAGTCGTTTATATCCATAGTAATAAAAGCTGTATGCTGTTTATTTAGTAGGGTTCTTTTAATGTGCTGTTTGTTGTTTTGATAGTCTGTGTCTTCTTCATATCGTAATCATATTAAAAGAACATTCTTTTCCTGGAATAAAGAGGTAATGATTCACAAGAGGCATAATTATTCCATGCAGTGCAGGCAGGATGCTGCAGAAAGAGCTGTCTTCTTTATGCGTAAGAGGCTTTTATTGCAAGTGTTCTACACAGTAATTAAATTCCTTTGAATGAGGAGGCTTGATTGGATTTTCATTGGTTTATTGGGAGGAGTCGGAAAAGCAAGGTATTTAGCTCAATTGCTGTACAATTTTAGCATCTGTTGGAGGTTAGGGAGAAAGGTTCAGAGTGTCTGATTCCCATTTCTCTTATGTTAGTGTTACATTAGTTGAACTCTGTTGAATTCAATTGAATTGCACCCTATCTGTATTTGTGTGAGAATCAAGCTCAGAAATCCCTGGCAGGAAGCAGCAGGATACCTGAATGCATGCTGTAAGGAACCAAATTATCTAAGGGAAAAAAGCCTTGCTAAAGGAAAGTTACTTGCAGTTGCAAAGGCAAGTGCCTAAAAGCAAGGAAACTTCACATTTACAGCTGTTCTTCAGATTTGATGTTTGCCTTATGGCAAGTCCAGCCTTGGCCCAGAATGGGACAAAGTCTTAAAAGACAGCAACAAGAAAATGAAAAGTCAGGCTATCATGTAACAAAAATCTGTGCAGTGGGTTGACACATGAGCCAGAATGCTGGCATGGCACAGCTCTTGAGTATTGGAGTTGTCAAACTAAATCATGTTTGTTTAACATGAACTACTGTATGCAGCTGCCAAGGTTTCTTGATTTGTTTTATTTTATTTTTTTTTAAAGGAAAGGAAAACTCCATCATATACAGCCTCAACATTGAGGCCTGTTGGGAGGAGACTGGAGCTGGCCAGAGGAGGACAATGACACAGACATGGAGGTCTCAGTCCAGACAGTAAAACAAGAGGCACCTGGACCTTGGTCTGATGGGAACGGGCAAAAAAAGTCTGTGTACTGCAAAACCTGGGGCTAGACCTGCCTCATGCATTAGACCCCCCAAGCAAAGGGGAATATAATTCTCTAAAACAGATCTGCAAGTTCACATCACAAGTTGTCCTCCTCTGCCTTCCTCCTTTCAACCTCCATGTTTTTAAAAGACAGACAGAGCAAACAATAGCAGCACAATCCCAGCCTCAGTGTTATGTGGGGAGCACCATGAGGCAAATGGGCTCCTCCCGTCAGTGGCCCAGGACTTTACAGAGAATATTGCCATAAACGGAGACAGGTGAGTCACATCAAACCATAGTTTCCCTCCTGTGGCTCTACTGACTCCCCTTCATTATTTATCAATTCTCAGCAAGGATCCCTCCTGAGGCCAGCTGTCTGTACAGAAAGTTGGAAATGGAGTTAAAATTTTTGTCAAAAAAGGGGGATTTTGGAAAAAGTATTTTTTCAAGGGCTGAATTAAAAATTGGTTCAGTTTTACTGATGTTTCTTTTGTGTCTTGGATTCCTGAGCAGAAACAGTCATACCTGAGGACTACCTGGTTGATGCTGCAAACATGAAACGGTACAGCGTGGATCCTGCTGATTCTGCCTTGGGTTGCATGGGCTCCGTGTATGCCATGCGGCAGAGTCCTGCAGATGGACGTCCTGCTGGAGGCTCCTCTTCCTCCTGTAGCCATCGTCCTGCCCAGATATCTTCAGGGGGGTCCTCGTCTACTGGCCTGTGGCATCAGACCTCCAGCCCAACAAGGAACGGGACCTACCTTGATGGAAACAGAAGTGGTAATATAACATCTTCCATTTAGCAATGTGTGTTGCTGCGCTGGTGCCATGCTGGAGTCTTAACTCATTCCCAAATTCCCAGGAAGATTAGTGAGGTGGGTCAGGGTTGACATCCACCCAGACCACTCAAGCTTCCATTTAGAAGGAGAAATAATAACCTATGTAAACACAAAATCAATCTGTTCATCATTAAGTAAAAGGGTGAATGTTTTCTAATGCTGTTATTAATTATGTAAACATATGTATTATGTATAATCGTGTGGCAATCACAACTGTTATTATTGACTTACAGATATAAATATTTATATATAAGGCATTCCTCCCAAAGATAGATACTGTCTGCAGGCAGGTACCTGTTATTTGTGTGACACCAGTTGCGAACAAGATACAGTTCAGAGCAAACCCAAATATTAGTGCCTGCCCCAAAGCATTTTAGCAAAAGGTTTTGCTTCCAAGCTGTGTGGCCCTTCCTGCCCCTTTAATAATGAACCAACCCAGATTTTGCCTGAACAAGACTGCCCAGCAAAACACATATTTTTAAAAATCACCCAGCTCACTGCTCAAGGCTCTTTTATCCTTCAGGAAGCAAAGTCACACAAAGTTTATCTGCAAGTTCAAGGGATGCCATGGGAACCACTGCATTTAACAACCCTTCTTCTCCCCTTTCTTTGTATTCTTGTCCAGTTACCCTGCTAGGGTTTAGGTTTTCTGGGTCAGTCTCTCTGCCCATTATCTATGTTCCCTATTAGCTGTGATATTTTTTTCTCTAGAAATGACCTGGGTTCATCAAATGGGTTAGCTAATTCCCTGCACTTCTGTAAAATTGTCTTTGTTTGCATTTTCCAAGTTTTTCATTAACAGATCTTTATCAGTCATGATTCAAACAGTGTCTTCACCCCTTACTAATTATTCAAACTTCATTTATGCATTTTTCATTTTGAAGATAGATCTAACAAAGGAGTTGAGTGTCTCAGCCATTTTTAAGTCATTAATTTTTTCCCCTTACTCATTTATTAATGGAATCTACTGTCACTCTAATATTATTTTTTTAAAAATCTTGATATATTTGCAGAAGACTTGCTGCTTCCCCTAGCCTCTTTGTCTACCATTGCACTGTCTTTCTGCCCTTGTATTTCCTTTGGAAACTGCAAACGATTCTGCACATTCTTGCTTGGTAGCCACTCCAGAGCGTCTTTCCAGTAGCTGTAGATCTTTGCATAATTCCTTCATATCCCTTATCTCCCCAACATTTGTGTTTCTTGTTTCTGAACTTTCAGTATTTAATATTTTAGAACATTATCTTGCAAAATATATATAACCAGTATTTATACTTGTATTTCTTTGTTTATCTTATTTTGCCTTCCTAAATGTTCGATCTCAACGAACCATCACTCATTTTGGCATTATTTTTGCACACTTGTTTCCCTGGTTTATCCCTGTGTTACTCTATTATACAGAGCACAGATAAGCATTCAATTCTCATCATTATTTTTCTTTACTGACAGAGTCAACTTTACTCAAAGCAAAGTGGACAGCATAGAAATGCACTGCGGCAAACAACTTGTAAAAGGTTGTCACTAAGAACTGGGGGCTTCGGTTATAAAGAAAAGGAAATGAAAAGCCCTTTCTTTCAGATCTTGTTCAGTGCCTCTCAGGCTGGCATAATCAGGTGCTGGGAGGACAAGAGGCTCACTGTGCAGAGGATTCATTTCCCCCCCTCCCACTGCTTCCCTAGAGCCTCCTAGCAGAACTGGGACCCTTTCGTCAAGCTTTTTAGTTGGCAGTGGCGAGGAGCCAAGATTTAACAATGTTGTTACTGGCTTGCTTTGAAAATCTTTACCATTCTGCTTGGGATCAGTCGTTATCTCTTTGCAGTACATAGGAAGGGTCAGGGCAGTTCTGAGCAAAGGTCTGTCTAGCCGCGCATCCTGTCTCCAGCTCAAGACAGCAGCACACTCCCAGGAAAGAGATAAGTGCAGAGAGGGTGATGCTTCCCCACTACTCTCTCGTCCTTCAGACATTTTTGGCTTAAGGACTTCCTGAACCAGAAGTGGTGGATTCATAGATTTTTTTCTTTCTGGACTCCCCCAGTGGCTTACTGAATACTTTGTGCATTTTCAGCATCCACAAAATACTGACATCCGGTGCTTAAAAATGTGTTGTCTGGAGAAAAGCCATGGTATCAGGGGTTTGAATCTACGTTCAAGGGACTGAAGCTTAAAATCAGAGCTCCTTAAGCTTGTTCAACTGTATTACTTTCCTTCTTGTTTCTGACTGTGAATGTCACTGTTTCCCAGTCTCAGCCAATGTGTTGTGAAAACTCAGCACGGTCCGGAGGCAGGAAGCTAAGCTTCAGGAGACAGCATCATCTCTCTTGACTTCCCACAAAATTTGCAGTCTTGACAAAATGAAAGCCTTGAAGATGGCATGTCTATTTTTTAGAGCTGAACCAAGAAAAATGTCATGGAATGGCCATGAAGTAAGTAGGCTTTGCAGATTCTTGTATTGCTCTAACTTGAAACGTATTAAAGCACTTTGAGGAGCAAAGAGAAAGAGATTGCTTTAAGACTAGTCACCTGTGACATTTGGGTGTCTTTGAAGGAGCTACAAGTGTCTTTGACCATGTCATGTCTTTGAACATGTCTTTGACATGTTACTTTGGGGTAGCAGGACTCATCCCAAAACTGCTTAGTATTTTTTACATGACAAGCATTTGACATTTGTGAAAACTAGCTCCTCTGGGACCTCTGGGTCATCAGGCCAGCTCAACAGTGAAGGCTCCCTAAAGCTGTTAGTGATGCAGTGAAAAACATGAAAATGCTTATTGATTTGTCAATATTGCTTATTTACAATTATTAACAATTTATTAGTCCTGGAATCATCCATTGTAGATTAGATTCTACCATAAAGGTACATGCAAACCCATATGGAGATTGATTTGTTGTTGAGGTCTCCAACAGGGGGAATAGCAAACCCCTGTACTCCACCACGTACAGCAGCACAAATGGCTAGTTCATGTTTGTGCCACCACCATCCATCATATTTAGTGTGATCCACTCAGCTGCCTTCTGGAGACTCCAGCAGCCCACAGCAGGACCTCTGAGGCAGAGGACAGCTTTTACTCTCAGACATGGCCAGGCAGTTTTCAGTGGCTGCGATGGGCAACACAGAGACATCCACGAAGTCAAGGTGCCCACAGAATCATTATAATATCACTTCTAGCATTAAAGAAACTGTGCTGTTTTCAGTCACAGCCTGTTTTCATCTCCTACTCTGTTTGCGATAGCATCAGCTCTGTAATGCTGGAATTCCCACTACAGAGTTCTACAAAGCATTGCCTGCTTCTTCTTAAAATTAAAGACTGTATTTTCTCACAGCTATCATACATTCACCTACCATGCTGCTTCCACTTTTACTGCCAATCCCAGACTTTAAAAATGCGCGTTTTTCTGCAATTGACTTAGTGCATCACACTAGTTTGGTTACTGTCTTCGCAGACTCTCTGTTGCAGAGGTCTTTGGAATCTACACACTCACTACAACACTTCTGCGTGTGTTTTTCCTCTTTCTAGGGATAATTTATATGCTACTGAATCAGAAGTAAGCAAAGATGAGTAAGTGGTGCATGCCAGTCTGTTCTTATCCTCCTCAGTTTGCATACTTACAAGGCAAAGATGGGCAAGACTCATTAAAAAGAGGAAGAATTTCTCTCTGAAACCTCAAACCAATCCTCTTTATTTATGGATATTTTTGAAAAATAGCTTGCCTTATTTATCATGGTGGGTAAATATCATGGAAAAAACCATAAGCATAAAACATATCTCAGTGCATAGCAGAACATGTCTTTCAAGCGGAATGGATGAGATTAAACCTCAAAGCTCTCATTAATGTGATCAGAAGCTCAATGCCTAATTCTCCATGATTATGCTAAAAAATTCCAAACCAAAAAAAAAAATATAATCTTGTTTCAGAAAGCCAGTTGGGGCTGCTAACAGATAAACATGCACTTTCCTGTCATCATTTGCCAAATTGAAGCTCTTAAATCAGGGAAGGAATAGTCAAGGACATCATAAACCTTTCCAAGCCTGCTTACATAACAAACAAAGCCTTTATTCCAAGTATGAAGAATTGTGTATTCAACCACAACATAATAACCTTAACCTTGCTCTGTAGCTTGTTATTTTTATGTAGATTTTATTATCCAATATTAGCAGTTAATTATTATCACCTGAGGGCCTTTGTTAAAGAGGCAATCCTGCTTGCTAATACATTTATTTCCAGAAAACATCTGGGGGTGCAGGGTTTGAAGTCTCTCTTTTTCCAGAATAATGCTGCAAGCACCCTGCGGGGGCCACATCCAGCTCCTCCCCCAGGCAGTGGCCAAGGAGATGCTGATGGCATGATAGGGCTCAGAGCTGGGTACCAATTCTTTGTCAAACACAGACTGCTTGTTAGTTTCTGGGGACATTTACAACCCGAAAGGTTCCATGCTTTCAGTGAGTTCCTATTTTCTCCCTACCCATCCTGCAAAAGAGCAGCAAATCAAGAGAAGCCCAAATGAATCTTCAACGCCAGCCCATGGTTCCATCTCACACAGCTGGATGCTCTTGCAGTGGGTGGAGGAGCAACCACGATATTGCATCCCCATGTGCCGTGTTGGGAGCAGGAGCAGCTGCCATGCTGGTGGGACAAGGACTCTGCCCTGCCATGCTGTGGGGCCAAAGCCACCAGCCAGGTGGTAGATGGCATCTCCTGCAAGTGCCTGTCAGGGCAAATCGACATGCTAAGCCCAATCTTCTCTCCAGAGCTCTCTGCTGATTATGTCCCTGTTTATAGTGGGAGATGGCTTGTATTTTAAAATCCTTCCCATTTCTCTGCACCTTTGAGGGCCTGCTACTTCTGCTTAGTTTCAGTAGATCTGCTGCTCCTTATTATCTGCTCCAGTGCTATCAGAGAGAACCTTTTAAAATTTCATTCCCACCCCCTTCCCCTGAGGCAAGGAAATCATTTAGGCCTGCAGCAGTATTAAAGTTCATCTGTCACTCCCTTTCCACTCTTATCTATCAATGACCGTACTCCCTCTGAGCTCTGTTTATTTGCCAGGAACATATTTAGGGAGTCTGTTATTTATCTTTCCTTCTTTCACAGGTTTAACTCCATTTTAGCAGTGGGTTTCCTTGTCATGCCTCTGCAGCTGTTTAGCTGTTGGATTTCTCTCTCTCCATCCTCCTGTTCAGGAAGGTCCCAAGGCCAGAGGTGTGGGGCAGAGAAAATCCCCTGTGAGGTGAGAGCTCAGGCCAAACCAGGCCACATCTTTTCATTGGCTTTGCCACGCTTTGGCCACTGGCCTGATATCTCCATCTATTTCTGTGCAGGCAATGGTCTCAGCTGGGATGCCCTGAGACCTTCCCCTGTAGAGGAACCTCTTCAACTCTCCTTCCCCGACACCGCTTCAGGCAGGAGGGGGAAGTGCTTCCTTCTGATTACCTAAATTTCCATATCCCATTCCATTAATTTGACAAATTTTTGCCACCTGTCAAAAACAGGAAATTGGATTTGACCTAGATTACGATCTCTAAAAATAATTATTGGTCGCAAGCACTCCTATCTCTTTGTAATCTGAGTATTCATTATCATCTTGATTAATTCTGATGACAGGATGGCATAGGATACCCGGGAGACATGAGACTTCCTCATTTATCTAATTCTTAGGTTAAGTGTGAATACCTTCAGATAAGAAAAAATGTATAGTACTTGCCCTGCTGCCATCAAACACTTTTGTGCTTAATATAATATTTCAGTAAAGTGAGGCTATTGAAAGAAACCCCACGCCTTTTTCTAGACATGAAATGATTTATGTAAATAGAGATATTACACTTAAATGTGTAAACTACAATGTTAAAAAGTCAGAGTAAACTAAACAACAAAATATATTTTAAAAGATACGGAAAACCAGATTGTCTTCAGACTTACCAGCTACAAACTGTGTTCAAGACATTTGTCTGCAAGCTGGTGGTATCCCAGTTTTACTAACAATGTTTAAAAGTAGCCTCTTACACACAAATAAGATAACACATCTTAATTAATGAAAAAGTAGCCAAGAGTCCAGGACTTGACTGTAGGTAGGTAAAGTTGAAACCATCTTTGAAGAGCTAGTATCTACACAAAATTCTTGGTTTTATATTATTATATTTTACCTCAGGTAGGGATCCGAAAGGGTTATCTTCACTTGGTGGTACCTGGAACAGTTCTAGCCATGACCTTTTTAGAAAGGTCATTTATAAATTTGTCTTAAAAAAATCAGATTTATGTTATTGATTGCTAGATTGCAAAGGAGTGAATAGAATTCCCCTGTCATTTCAGCCTTTTCTTTTCATCCTCCTTCCTTTCATTACAGATATTTCCAATACCTGTGAAGGCTCATGACCTCTCTGGGGGCTCACTGTTCCCCTTTGCCCTTTCCTGGCATTTCTGGAAGCAGCAGGTTGTGGGCAGGAGTCATTGGGCCGGGGGTTGCTCTCTCTGTGCCCAGTGTGAGTCCCAGTCTAAGCCCCGTGGACTTTCCTTACATTCATACAAATTTAAGAGAAAAAAAAACAAACACGTGATCCTCTATAGTGGCACATATTCCCCAACTGCATTATGGCAGTAGCATAAACTTCTGCAATCCTTTGGGTGCAACCAAACCTTTCCCTCCCTGCGCTTTATTTCCCAGCTGGTTTGTGAAAGTCTGGTTTCCTTCCTGCCTTTAGTTTGAGGAGCTGAGGTGCACAGTAACTCCACCAGTCCATCGGCAGATCAGGCAGGGGAGAAATACCCCTCTGCCTCCTAGACAAATCTTAATTCTCCCACTCGTACCTGACAAAGTTACTCGATGTTACTGATGATCCAGGGGTTGGCCAAGATTATCCCGCTCATTTTGCACTCTTTGTCTTCGTTGTTTCATGCCAAAGGCTCCAGATGGTGTCTGTACCGTTGTGTATTGCATTTATTCTGTGAGCAGAGCCCAGGGTCGCCTGAGTCCATACAAACACCACTCCTCGCTGTCTAATTAAGAGGACCTGCGGCTATTCCTTGTCCTTTATATCCAGAACAGTGACTTAGCAAATGAGAGTGTAATTATCATGATATTTACATCACATCCCATTATGAAGCCCATCAACCAGATTTGCACATTCATAGCACTGCTGCTTTCCAGAGTTCATCCTTTATAACTGCAAAATACACCTCATTACATTATACTGTAGAATGAGCATGGTGGCAAAAAAAAAAAAAAAAGGACCAATATGCATATGAAGCCATTATTGGGCATATATGGGCAGATCCTCAGCTAATATAAATCAGCATAGCTTTGTTGAAGCCAGTAGAACCACAATGTACATAAGCCACAAACCCAGCCCAGGACATTTGCTCACATGCATTAGGATAGTGTTTTGAGTCACGCATGGGGATTCACATACATTTAATCCATCTCTATAAGCTCAGTATTTCTCTGGAGAGCTCAGCCCATCTCTCCTCAGCAGCTCAGCCCTCTGGGCTACTTGGGACTTCTCCAGGTGCCAGTTTAGGTACCCGTAGTCTCCCTCTACTTGCACTCCTCTGTTTCCTTTTCTGTCTTCCACAGTGCCTGCTTGCTCACCATTTGCACTTCTCTCATTAGAGACTGGGACATAACGTAAAGAGATGAGCAGGTCTGGGCAAGTAACATTTTATACATCTGTGCTGCTGCCTGCTAATGCAAAGTTTGTTTCGTGTGGATATAAAAAAATTTAAACATCTTTCCTGTAACCTAGCATAATATAGTAATTGTAATAGTGAAGCAGCGTAAGTGGGGGTGCAAATTATATTCACGTGGAGGCTGAGATTTATAATTCTGCAGAGACTAAGAATAAAAACATACATGCACTTTCATTCTAATGTGCCTTTATTCACTTGATTTAAAGCTACAGCAAGCCAAAGTGACCTTAAATCATCCAGGGCTTATACCATTAAAAAGTCACATGTGCAATGTTCATCTTCGCATGTTTTAGTAGCTTTCCAAATAGGCATTCATTGGGGACCATCACCTTTGTGAGAGTGTAAGATTAGGAGGGTATTGACTAGAGACCTTCCTTTAAGCTCTAAGATAAGTCTGAATGTGAAGAAATGTGAATATCTGAATGTGAAAAAAAAAAACAACTGTTTGCTAAATCCTGATTTTATCCTATAGCCTTCGCATTCAATGTCAAACTCCTTTGTTTGGTGCTGAAGTGCTTTCTCTCCAGGTGGGAGGGTGGTGTCTTCTTGAGCCAAGATCCCCACTGCTTGCAGATCAGACAGCAGGGGCAACTTGGTTTAAGAGCCTGGCAGCTGGCACATTTTTCCCTCCCCAGCAGGAACTTGAGGATTTCATGTTTTTTAACGTAATTTGCCAGCTGGGATTGCGTCTCCTGATAAGTAGTCAGATTGGAAACTGCTCCAAGTCCCCTTCTTTCACCCATCATCTCAGGCTGATGCTTGCACACATGATCCAACCTCGAGTGCCGGAGCGATCCAAACCTGCGTGCCGTTGTAATGTGCTGTTGTGGGCTTTTTTGTACCAATAGCCTCAAGTCCTTCACCAGAACGACAAGACGCGGCTCGGCCATCAAGCAAGAATCCTTTGACCTGGACAGTGGATGACGTGGTTTGGTTTGTGAAGGATGCAGACCCTCACGCTTTAGGTCCCCACGTGGAGCTCTTCAGAAAACACGTATGTAGAAGGCTGCCCTTGCCACTTCCGGGTCATTGAAGCTAAGTGCATGGGCAGTCCCAAGAGATAGCCTGTACACATCACACACACACCCTCAGCTGCCTTTGGCTGCTATAGGCAGTGTTTGCACTCAGCCAGGTTGAATGCAGGACCCTGCAAGTATTTCAGTACCACTGGAGGGGTTGGGCTGAAGAAAGGTTGACATCACCCAAGAGAGTGGTCAAACACTCGAACAGGCTTCCTAGAAAGGCGATCAATGCCCCAAGCCTGCCAGTGCCAAAGAGGCATTTGGGCAATGCCCTTAATAACATACTTTAACTTTTGGTCAGCCCTGAATTGGTCAGGCAGTTGGCCTAGATGATTGTTGTAGGTCCCTTCCAACTCAACTGTTCTGTTCTGTTCTATTCTATTCTATTCTATTCTATTCTATTCTATAGCTATGCTGTGCTATGTTGTGCTATGCTACTCTAGTCTAATGCTATGCTCCTCTATCCTAATTCTATTCTATTTATCCTTCAATGGGGAGACCCTAACAACGAGACGAGAAAATCCTCACTACTTGTTCCCAACTGTGTCATTGTAAATTGTTTCTATGCCAAGCCTAAGAGAAAGCACAGAGGATCTGGTGCTCATTTTTCATTGTCACATTGTCACAAAAGAGCCTCATCTCAACCACAAATTTTTTTCCCAGGGTACCTATGATTCTTGTCTGAAGAGAATTTTTTTATGTTTCTCTAGACACTTAGCAGGAGAAACCCAAAACAGACAAGCTTTTAATCTTTTTCCCCTTGGTATTACGTGACTACATAAACAAATTTAACAGACCTGCTGACTCACTGGAGAATATGATAGTTGCTTTTTCTAGGCAATCTAAGGTGGTGGAAATGATACTATCCTTAACTATAAAAGGGAAGACTGTAAACACACATCTGATCTTGAATTTCTTGGTCTGCTTTTGTACATGGAGTCAGCACCAATGCATCTAATAGCATCTTCATCCCACTCCTCCTCCTCCATCCTTCCTTTATCAATTCAGTCTGTCTATGAAAATGGATTTTAGCCTAAAAGTGACTTGCTTGTGTTCAGCTAGAGGTCTTTGGATGTTAACACCTGGACCTAGGTCTAAACAAAAAGAGCTTCCCATCCCTGACTCCTGCTCAGCGGGTCATGTTGCAAAGCAAGGGAGAGGGCTTGATCACCATGACCCTGCTCCTCACCTGTGGGTCAGTGGGGACAGATGTGACTGTGGGGCTGCAGACAACAGCTGAGGGAGACAACTGATGGACTTCCAGCTACACCCTGGATGCAGGGTTTCCAGATACAGAGGAGAGGAGGTGGCTGAGGAGCAGATGAAAATGAAGATGAACACAGGCCTTGATGTCTGCTCACCCCAGGCAGGTATTGAAGCCATCTGCCATTCTGCAGACAGGCCAATGGGATGAGGACAACAGAGCAGGCACAGTGGTGCTAGGACCAAATCTGCAGTTACAGGTCAGGTGCCAGCCTAATCTCCTTGCCTTCTGCAGAGAAATCAGATCTGCCTTATAAGCTGATGATGAAAACACGTCCTACATTGGCCAAGTGAGTAACCAAGCATAAAAATAGGCCACTTTTAGATTTAAAGGAACTTGCTTTAGCATGAGTGTTAGCATGAATGTTTGAGAATATCAGAAGGGGGTGTGCATCAAAAGAAAACTCTTCATGCAAGGGAGAGAGAATTGCCATGGTCTGAGGCGTACAGCTACATCCTGAAGGAGAGAAACATTTAAAGTTCATCTTGTAAATATGGACAGTGCAAAAGTATAGGTTTTGTCTAGTTTCCACTTGGAGCAAAGGATGGCACAGCATGCTTTTATCTAGCAACAGGGCAGCGACGTGCTCCAGGCACTTGTGGGCCAGCTGGAGCACACCATGATACTACAGCTGCTCTGTGACCAAAGAGACCAAGCTAAATTGCCACTAAAGACTGTCCCTGTCATCCTTTGTTGAACACCCAGCACCCATGGGTTCTACTTATCATTGGTTTCCTTGCAAAATATCTGTAGGTGTGAGAACCTGGGTAAGATTGCCACACAACTCAATTCAATTACACCCGTGAGTTATAGATGTCCCTGCAATTTTTCAGCCTTCAAATCTCATCTGGATTAGCACAGAGACCCCAGGGGTGAAAGACAAGTGATTAGTCCATTAACCTTAGCCATATATTCCTGTACATTCAATCTTTCTATGAAGCAGGTGCATAATTTACTTAGAAGCACTTACTGTCATTGACCAGGCCCAGCTATCACCTGAAATCGTTGCTTTGGCAATCAGTTCATCTGAGCTATGACACAGGAGGGAGAGGGTGGCGGGACCACCAGGAAGAAAAGGCTGGGGCAGTTATTGTCTGAGCAGGCAGTGCTCTTTCCTACCTCTCTATTAAGACATTTGGGTGCTGCCCACAGTCCCTGGAGCTGGCTCTCCCGAGGTGCAGTAAGGAGGTGCAGCCTGCATCCTCCACAGATGCCATCTGTGTTGAAGGACGACCGCGGCTCTGCTCTTCCCACCATGAGCAGAAGCTTTTCTTCTTGCTGAGGCATCCGAGGGGCTCTGTCACTGGCACCTCCTGAGGCTGTCCACCAAAAACCATGAAACTACCTACTACCTCCCCTCTTGCTGTCCCCTGCTCCCTCAGCAGGGATGTGTGCTGAGAAATGCCTAGCTCATAACTGACAGGGCTCTTGGCCTCGTGCGAAGGAGCCATCGGCCTGGCAGGGACCTTGGAGCAGCGCTGTGTGAAAGCCCCATGCAGTGCTCTCTCTCTGCAAGAAAGACTTGGTAGAAAGCCCACGGGAGGGGAAACAGAGGAGGAAAAAGAGTTACAGAGGGAATTAGCAGGTAGTAAATGCAAGCTGGAAGGGACTGAAGCAATGTTATGGTCTGACAGCCGAACTATGGCCAGCAATTGGCGAATGCATGTATGAAAGAGACAAAAATCTTTGAGTTTCACATAATTAATACAATTTACTCAGACAGAAACCTGTCTCTGCCTGTTCTAGACACCAGGCTTGTGAGCATGGAGCTTTCCCTAGACCTTCTTCATCTGGAATCTTTGAGCACTGACCACTGAGCTGCCACTCACTGCACTCCTGACGCACGTGGTAGCCTTACCAGGGTCAGAGTGTGTTCCCAAGATCACAGAGTACAGAAGTGGGGATTTATATATGTATATCTATCCCCCAAGCAGGATATAGATCCTGAAGTCTTTCATTTTACCCAGAAGTAAGTGTTTAAACACCCATGAAAATGGGGACTTTAACTTTTCTTATTAAAAACCTCATCCTTGGGGACATCCACCACCAGGTGCAATACCTGTTTGCATGGCACAGGACTTCTTTAGGGACTGCTCTGCTTTTTCAACAGTAGCCTCAAAACAAATGTTGCAATAAGCTGGCACAAACATAGCCATACTCATTCTTGCAGGTGGAAGGTGTATCATGACCTTGCAGCTCACACATTTGCTGTGTTCATCCCCTTGCAGGAACATGGCAATGATCTGCAATATTCTAACTTGCAGTGGGACAGATCTCAACTCATGTGAAACAAGATGATAATTGCACAGAATTTTACCAGCTCCAGATCTTGTTCAAGATCTTCTGGTGGGGCTTTTGCAGACTTGAGGACCGTGCTATAGAATTTTTCTTTTTAAAATTATTTTTTAAAAGGGCTGACACAGTAATACTGTTGAGAAGTCAAGCCAAAAATCTGCACAGGGATGCGGCTAGTATGGGATATTTAATTGGATATGAATGCTCCCTCTGGCATACTCTTGTCATGGAGTTCAGTTTTGACCCCTACACAGTAATAATAAAGGAAATAATAAAATGCTGAACTCGACATTTAGAAAGACCTGCCCCCGCACCAAACCCTTGACAGTGTTTTTACTCTATGGCACCACAGTTCCAGGAATTTGTTTTTCTTTCTTATGCAAATATTAATTATAAGTACTTATTCTTACTTTCCCTTAGCTTCCTTAAAATAATGGGAAGGAGAGGGGGAAGGTGAAGAGAGTTTCCATTATGGATAGAGTGGGGGTTGCAAAATGAACAGCATTAATTGATTGAGTTAATCAGAAAGTGACCTTAACTGCTCATCAGCTAAATCACCTACTGAATGGAATAATAATGATCAGGGCAAATTAGGATCCATAGTATTGCTTAATTAGTAGGTAATGGATCACAGAGGAAAGATCTGACCATCAAAACCAGAATACAGTATATGCAGCATTAGTATGTGTATATATGCATGTACACACATAGCACTAGTTATGTTTTAGCTCCAGTGGTCCAAGTATGTAAGTGTGATGGAGACTGTGGGGAGAGGTGGTATTTTTTTAACAGATCCACTAATACAGTCAGGAAAAAACATACAAGCTCAGTATCCAAGGAAGCATGGTGTAGCTGAAAGCTTCTGTGTTTTACAATCCATAGTAAAACAGAACCCCTTTCTCTGTGCACCCAAGCCACTCTGTGGTGGTTTCAAAAGGTTTTCAAGCTAACAGGTCTGTGATAAAAAACTCTACTCAGTCATAATTTCCAGCACTAACGTGATGGTTAAATGAAATTTGAATATATGATGTTGATATTAATAAAATAAAAATATCAGTAATAGAAATGAATATTAATAAAATAAGCAAGTTACTATGACATTCAATTTAAGAAAAAGAAACACATATATATATCACCACATATAAATGCACTAAGGATATGTGAAATCCTATGCAGGTAGCCAGGGACAAAGCTGGAACTGAGATTCAGCTGTGTGTCATTAGCAATTCACAAGGCTACATCCCTCTCCTCTCCATCACTCAGTTCTTTCTCTCACGATTGATGGGTTTCTCCCAAATTGGGCTTATAGCAAACGGGATTTTTAAAAAAAATCCTCATGTTTTAATTGCAGAATAATTGAAAACCTAGACAAATCTTACAGTTCCTTGAAGGATAAAAATTACTATATGATTAACCCTTCTTTAGAGTTTCCTTCTATCATACCACAGATTTTAATTTTTATAATGGTATTTTAAAATGCATGACATTTTAGCTAGCTCTTCTCTAAAAAGCATGCTGTTTCTGATTCACCTTGTTTAATGTGTCAGGATACAGTGCTGGAAGGGGGTTAACACATTTTGATTCTCTTTCTCTCTTTTGGAACCAGGAGATTGATGGCAATGCTTTGCTGCTGCTGAAAAGTGACATGATCATGAAATACCTGGGGCTGAAACTGGGACCTGCGCTGAAACTGTGTTACCACATTGATAAGCTCAAGCAAGCCAAGTTCTAACAATTTCTTGAACAACGGAACCTGACCTAAATCTAGATGGAAAACTAAAGGTAACGTGTTGCCTTACAGAAATGCATTAATTTGCAGATTGTTTTTCCCTCTTTTTTAACAAAGACTTTGTCTTTTTTAACATTTGTGCATCGTCACCTTTTTTTAATCCAATGGGGTCTTTTGGGATGCTTTGTGTTAATAATTTGCCAAAAAGTATATAATTACAGTAATTATTTTCTATCATCAATATTATTATGATTATAGTAAGTCCTATTTTTGTAATCAGAAGTGGGAAATCAAAAACAAACACAGCTATGGCATATGCTGAGGACTGCTGAAAGACTAATTAAGAGTCTTGCCATGGGTCCTGCCATGCCTTGGAGGAATAGCTGCTGACCTGCAGGGACTGGGCTCCAGCTCCAGCACCAATGCTCAAGGGCTGGAAAAGCATGGCGTTTAGTCACCTACTGTCTGATGGGGACTGCCCCATGTCTTGCACTATCTGGAAAACTTGATTCTTCACTTAAAAAAAAAAAAGAAAAAAAATGGGAAAAAAAGAAGAGGGGGATTTGTTGCAGCTAAAGTACTTTGTCCCACTAGAGGGAGCAGCCCTAATAGACTTCAGGCTGGAGCTCTGATGCCATGGTGCTTTCTATCTCATGAGCTTTGACCATCACAACTCTCCTATTGAGCACATCTATACACACCGACAAGGAATTGCAGGCTCCCAGCAGGATAAACCCGTCACTGTTTACAGATAATTAATTCAAGAAAAGCCCAAATGCAGAGAGTGTTTCTGACAGGATGTTTCTCGTTACGCCGAAGAGGGGGTGGATGGCTCCCACGGTGTCTGGCGTGCTCAGCTGTCGGCTGCCTTCCCTGAGCCGTTTCTGTCTGGCATACAGTTTGTGGCACTCTGAGAAAAAGAGGAATTTCTGGTTTGGGTTTTGTTTGCGTTTTTAAAAAGCGAGGGAACCGGGGGGGAGCTTTCCCTGGGTGGGACTGGCAAGGCAGGGCACATCTCTGTACTTGGAAACGATGGTCGGGTCCAGGGCGGATGCGGTAGGGTTGGTTCCTGATTGCCCTGGGGCTTTCAGCACATATGCAGATGTGCTGGTCTTAAGTGGATTAAAAATATTGCTCTTCCGCCTCTTATAAAAATCCAAAAAGTGCTCATTGATATTTCACGTAGCCAGGCGGGAGAGGATGGCTCTCAGGCTGAGGAGGTAAATTGTGGCGTGGGTATGCCCTCATTTTCATCCTTCACAAAGGAGGATGACGAAGGGACACATCCATACCCTTTAAACCCCTAGTCTGTGACAAGGAGTGGTAGCAAGTGTTTGTAAGTCATGCAGGTTATTGTAGAGCTTGCCTCCACTGAATTGAGAAATGGGGTCCTGATAATATGCAAGATGTCATACTGTCTGACCCTGTTTATGCAGAACAAAATATTACCAAAAATACCTCATGGAATAAAATTCAACTTGATGCATGTTGCTAGACTAGAACTCCTACAAAGATAGTGGTTCAAGACCTAATCCTGAAAATCCTTAACAATATAAGAAACCATATCCCACAAGACTTTCAGTAAACTCTCGGGGACTACTCCCCCAAATTAAAAACATTGACTGCATGCGTTTGCAGGATTGATATTTACAGGACTGACCAGCTTTCAGCAAATCCTGTCTGCGCACTGAAACACCTTTAATAGGAATAGCTGAACAAATGCGTTAAATGAAAAGTCATATACTATCATCAGTGATGTAATACACTGAACCCTAACCGTGCCAGTGCTTGGAAGGTAACACCCACCTGGAGCACTCTGTGTCCATGGTGTAGAGAATGGAAATCTGCTCAGCTGGTTGTCTGCTGGAGGCAGAGGTGACTTCATATCAACACCAAACATGTATAGTTCATTTCTCGCTCTTATGTATTTTAAAAAATTAAATTTTTCCCTGCAAAGATCCCCAAAATAGGTAAAAATCTTGCTGTATTAGTAATGTCACCTTCAGAGAGTCCTCAAACAATCTTCTTTCTTTTTTTTTTTTTTCTCACCCCATAATATTGAACTTAGTTAATCTCTGTTTTTTTTCAAAAGGTGATTTTAATTCCTCCACTTAGAAACTCACCTGACTATAGTATATCAGTAGTCAGAACTGGTGAGAATTTATCAGATGGCTTCAATGCTGGAAAATCCTACTTTGTCAAAATCAAAACTCTTTATAAAAGCATGTCACTTTCTAATGTAAAATTCTATTTAACTGAAACTACAGCTTTTGGTAATGTCAAAACATCATTTTGACATTTTGGAAGTGGAACATTTTTGTTCCAAGAAGATTTTTTTCACTTTATTGTATTTTCCTGGAGAATCTGTAACCTCACATTTTATTCTGAGAGTGGGGGGAAAAAACCCTCACAACTACAGACTTTCTGGAGAGAGAATCCTTCCCATTCAGCTCCGTATCTTACCCCTTCCATCCACCTGCCCTACTCTGGACGTTACGCCTCAGAGGGCTGATAATACCAACACAGTTTTTATAGAATCATTGTGGCAATGACATTTCTACATTTAATATGCTAAAATAGTTTTCATGTATGTATCTGATGTAAACACTCAGTGGTGCTATCTCCTTTGATATGACACTGGTAGGTACGTGGACTGTCCAGGCCATGATATTTAACATTCCATTTTTTTACAACAGAGGCACTTAGTGGATTAATTTTACAAAAATTCCTCACTGCATGTGGGTTTGTTGTTTTTTTTTTCACTGAAAGGCAATTAGGAGGCAAACACTACTGCAATAATATTGCAATTATAACTATTTTTTCTCTTTCAAGTCTTGTCCATGAGGGTAGTTAAGCAGCTCTGCTGTGCCGAGGGGGTCAAGCCATTTCCTCAGAGCAAGCACTAAAGAACCAGAAGGTGCATGTCAGCCACTTCTCCATTAGCTTGCTGCTTGAGATGGTGTTTGTACAAATTACTTCGCTTGCTATTCCATCCGTAGCTCTGGCTTCAGGCTGCAGCCAACCCAGCCGCATTTCTGAACTGCTCCCCAAAGGTGGGTGGACGTGCACACCCTTAAAAGCAATACCTGTGCCTCTTTTCTGCTTCTAAGCACTCATAGCTGCATCAAAAGGCACTTCGGTTCCTTCAGGCAGTTTGGATACTTTGTGAGCATCCGCTTTGAACAAACAAAAGGAAGCAGGCAAAGTCTGAGGATTTGGGGAGAGCCCTTCCCTTGCTAAGTGCCAGGCACTCAGAGGACCGAGGTCCCAGGCAGACCCAGTGGTCCCAGGCAGACCAGTTTCTTGCACCTGGCATAGCCAACCTGCTCAGCTTCCGCTGCTGCAGGACAGGGCAGCCATGTTGCCTTCCCACCCACCGGCTGTCATGGCCTCTTCTCTCGCACCGGCAAACGCCTCCTTCCCCAGCCAGACCTGACTGAGCTTCAAGGAATGCCTGCGGGAATGCCTTTGCAGCCTTGGCAGCTTCACTCAACCTGATTAATGCAGGCAGGCACCCGTGGGACTGGCATGTAAAGCATCACTCTGGGCTGTTACTGCCCTCAAACTGATGGCTGAATTTCTATAGGTTGTCAGCAGTCTTCACGAGTTAACGCTTCTTCCCTTCTTAAAGAAAGGATGGCTGCGAGAGATTAAGTAGAACGTTATTAGCGAAACCAGCAATAATCAGCAAAATAATAGGAACCTGGCTAATGCAGTTTTGGTGTGGAGAGATGCCTTTGTTGGATCAGCAGGAGGAGGACAAACCATGCTGTGGTTCATGCAGTGCCGCTCAGGCAAGGCAGGATGAAAGGACGGTGTGGGTGCAGGTGTATGGCTTTGGGGAGGGAGCAGCTCTGAAGCCTGGCCCTGACTCCAGCAGCCATGGATGGCCTTTCTTCTCACCCAGCCACCCCATGGCCCCTATCTGCCATGGGTGCAGTGCCCTGCCCTTCCCACCTGCACCCTTCGGGGACTGAGCAAGCCCAGGAAGGGATTTGGGCTTACCCCCTGAAAACATACCCCCAAACCTTCAGTTAATTATTTAGTGCCTTCTTTTTTTCCCCTCCTCCTCTCTCTCTCTCTTCCTCTGAATGGTTTTTAGTTGGAAAAAAAATCAGGCAGAGGATCCCCCAAGCCCCTCTGGGAACCCACAGGAGACCCCCATAGCTCTCCTCACTCTGTGGAGGAGCATCCCTGGGGTCAGGCATCCACCAGGATGCAACCAGTCCTGCCTTGGCACCAGGGAGGGAGGTGGGAACTAAATGCCCCATTTTTATTAATTAAAATGAAATGCTTTTTGGGCACTCCTCCTCTCTGAACCGCAGCATTCTGCCCCAGGGACAGTTGCTTGGCTCTTTCCCATGCAGCAAGGAGGGAGGCAGAAGAGGTGCCCGAACGGGTGGCCCAGCCAGGCAGCAGGTATGGCAGGACCAAAACCAGCTGCTGCCCTGGTTTGGCTGGAGAGAGGTGTCATGCCCAGGGTTTTGGTGGGGGGGATTTTGCTGTCAGTGGTTCACGAGTTACAGCCCAGCATTTCAGTCTGCACGGTCAGCCTATTGCTGTATGGATTTTTGTCTCCAAATCCCCCCTCTTGAGCTCATGTTAGGGGATTGCTCTGCTGGCACGGGCCGATTCCACATCAACAGGCTTGGGGTTGCTAGGGAAATAAGTCATAATAAGTACTTTGGGGGCAAAAATTCAGGGAAATGGCAGGTCAGCAAGAGATCCCTCCCTCTCCGAGCACTCCTGTGCACGGAACCTTACTGTGGCAGTTCCAGAGTGGGGCCCACACACCACCACTCCCTGTGGCTGGTAATTGGGTCATATGGAGCTGTATGGATTTTCCTTCTCTCACCAAGAAATGTGGTCCCAAATTCGCACACCTTCGCCAGAGAAAGCAGACAAGCCACTGCACACATTGCCTCTGATGCCTTGCAATAGCTGCATGCTGCTCTCTAATCCATGCTCCCTTCATGGACAATTGGAAACCGATTCCCTTGGAAATCTAACATTTTGCTTGAAAAAAGAATCACTTTTATTCACTGCCATGAGTTAACTATTATGGAAACATGTCTGCTAACAATTTGCTTTGTGTAATTTGTCCTAATGCTAATAAGCAACAGCTGCAACGCTTCCTGTTGTAAATTCTTTTGTGGTTGCAGCGGTATTATCACATCTGTACTTCACAAATCTGATAGACTCTAGCACGGCTCGCTCATTCTGGCCCCAGCTCCAGCAAATCCCCGTGCCTCACAAGTACAGCTAGGCAAAGGTGAATTTACAGCCCCTGCCTCTCTGCGCTCCCCCAGCCTCCGCTCCCCACCAGGTGCCTGGAGCTGGAGGGGTGGGTGGGGATGTGGCAGCCAGTGCACGCATGGTGGGGTTGGAGGGGATTGCCTTCAGCAGAGACATCGCCGACCAGGCAGGTTTACTGCAGTTCAAGCAAACAGGTTTTGGTCAGAGGCTAAGCATAGGATAAAGGTGATTTATTAAAGAAAAAGAAAGAAATACGAGCGTGCGATACACTGCCACCATAAGACTTAAGCTGAAACCCAAGAATCTTTCAACTATAATCTAAAGATAAATGTCTCCCTCATTCAAGACGCTAAATAAAGCATGTTAGGCCAAACCCAGGTCCCACTGAGGTCCACGTAAGTTTTTCTATTGAATTCATAAGACCGGGGCTTGGCTCATAAACCAGGTCAAGCTTCAGCCACGCCACGTCCCATAGTAACTAGAGCCTAACAAGTTATTTCATCCTCCCTCACAAAGAGCGGAGACGACCGCCGCTGGCCGGCCCCCTCTCCCCTGCTCCCGGGAGAGCTGCTAGCTTCCTGGTAGAAAGCTCTTCCAGCTGCACCTCTACCTGACCCCCACACCTTCTCCAGTTAGCTTTGTGTTTTAGCTACGAGTTTTCGTGGAGGGTGGTTTGGGTTTTCCACCTCTCAGCAAACCAAAGCCCGTGCGCTGAGGATTTCAGCCGTGCCACTAAGCAGAAACTCGTCCTGATCTGAACATGACTTCACTGGGAGATCTCCACACGTTCTTGAGGCGAAGCCCTTGGTGGAATTTAAAAATAAAACTTTTCAAAATCAGTCCCAGTGACCCACAATTTTTGGCTCCTTCAGCATCCACAGCACTTCATCATACTTCAAACGTTTGAGTCTCGTGGTAGTGCCGTAATCGGACAGGAATAGCTCACAGGACTTCAGAAGAGACCCCATCTCTGACAAGAGAGTCTTGCTCCTCTTGGTCTATGGGCAGCTGCCAAAAAGCAGCACTGGAGGCTGGACAGGAATGTGTGAGAGTGTGTGTGTTGCTCAGAGAGGCTGGCCTGGCTGCACAGACAGGCTACGAAGCCCGTGAAATAAGAGCAAGGCAGAGCAGTTAGGAAGGATGGGCTTGAAAAATGGGCAAGTCCCAGGCCTCACTGGGGTTCCTGCAGAGTTTGTGCCTTGTCTCCGGGTTTGTATTGAACTTTCTCTGCATAGAGCAGTACGTCTTTATTACACAGAGTTTTCCCTCTGTTATATAAAATTGGGATCATGCTACCTTTTTCTTTCTGAACATGAAATATAGGCAACCAATTTCCTATTTTCTGAGATCTCTAAAATATTGGGGAATGGAAAAAAACCTGAAGTGGTACAGGAATGAGGACATTTCAGAGTGGATCAGTTTCACAGTTTACGGTGTCTTTCAGCTGAAACACAGAAGTGGAGAAAAGAGACTTCTAAATTGCAGTGAATCCAAGCCAGTGAAAGACTAGTGATTGATTATATCCCTCACTTTGATGGTTTCCTGGTCTGTGATGTGTTTTATGGCCCTGAGCATTGTTGCAGTGGCAGTATTGTGAAGGGATCTATGTGTCCAGGTTCCACTGGAACCAAATGTTTGTCTCTACAACCTATCTGTCTTCTTCATGGCTTTTCTAATGTGCTGTACCACCTAGAAGGCTTCTGATCCACTTGGTAAGAATTAGTATTTAAAGAAAAATGGCTTTTTTTTTTCTTTTTTCTTGTGCTTTTCAGAAAGCAGCTGTAGACATAGGTCCACGTATGGCTTTTCATTTTACCCCTCTCAGAAACCTAGTAGTAAAAGTGTCTTGTGTCTTGCTTACTCAGTCTATACACTTACAAGAAGCCAACCTACAGTCTTCCATTGACCCTACTGTAAATTTAGCAGAGTTATTCCTTGTTTTTACCAGTGTAAATGAGATCAGTATCTGATCTACTCTCTGACAATACTAACAGTTCAACTATGAGCATGTTCAGCCGCTGTTATCAAAACTCAGTCAGTATTTGTGTCATAAAGGCATGTATGGATCACGTCTGGTGCTGCACAGACATATTATGAGACACTCAGCCCGCCCTAGAGAGTTGACAGCTTCATCCAGCAAAAGGGACAACCTAAGGAGAAGGATTTCCTAGAGGCAGTTTTCCTTCCCTGTTGCATATAAATGCTGAAAACAGATAGAAGTCAATGGCAGATGAGGGAAAAATAACAGAATACTGAGAAAAATTAAGCAAAACTTCCATGAAGGTGAACTATATTGCCTCCATCCAAGAATTGTTAAACCTGACCTTTGGTGAAGCCAGAAGTTTGAACCCAGATTTCCTGTTCTGAATCTAGTGCCTTATCCACTCTCACTGTATTCCACCCTTTCTCCCTGTGCTGTCCACATCTGACTTACTCCTCACACAGCCCTTGCCTACACCTTCCTTACACACAAACAGGCCTTTAAGGGTCACTTAGTCCTTCACCCTGCCATCATTTTCTCCCCCTTAGTCTTCCTCTGCTCTTTTCCCCTGAAACTTCTCATTCCTTTCCATTCCTATTGCCTCGCTATAGTTGCTTTCATTCTTTTCTCCCCAGTTCTTTTCTTGCAGCATCTCTTCTTCTTTTCCTTCCTTTCCATCTTTCAGTGACGATGTGTGAGTCTCCTTCACCCCTGCTGTAACTCCTCCTCTACCTTTTGGCTCTTCCCTGGTCTTTCATTTTTCTTTGTTTCCCCTCCCTTTTTCTCTGTGGTTTTCTGCAACCCTTTCTTTCCTTTCAATCAAGTGCCCTTCACAGGAGAGTCGAGTACCAGCTCTGCTGTGACAAAGACTACCATGTGCTGACATCTTTGAATTAGGTTGTCTGTGTTTTTTTTGACATACTCTTTATCTTGCACAAAAACCCTTCCACTGCTTTCATTCACCAGCATGAAAGGCACTTTTTGAGGATGGTTTTTAACTAGCTGGCTGATGACTATTTGCAATAAATACCTCATTAAAGGCTCAGCACTTTTATGCAGGTGACTGCAGTTTTTCCTGCTACCTTCCATCTTTTCCTGTGCTGCCTCTTGGTATTCGAGCTGCTTAAATGCTTATTGGTTTGAACAATCCCAGTTACCTTGCTCACTGGGATGAATCTTTGGCTCCCACCCTGTTGCTGATGGCCACATGGACCAGGCTTGGCCCTGCAAATGGCTCACCATTAGGCAGGTGCGAGCATTGATGTGTTCTGAGCACAGAGCCACCAACATCGCTCCCCCAGACCTGGAGAAGGTCCAGCTTGCTTTCATCTGGCATCAGAGAGTTGGTTGGAAAGAAGAGGTGCCCATTGCCAATGGTAAGGACAACAGAAGGTAGGAAAGAGAGACACCCGGCTGGAGGAAGAAGAGAAGTAATGTTGGCCAGCTGGGAGGGGGTGATGGGATTGACAAAATCGGCAGTGAGGGAAGGGCACGCTCGTAAGCATACTTTAAGAATAGTGAGAAAACCCGCATAGCAACTGGCACTGCAATATTTACAGCATCATCCTTCATACTGAAACACGTGCAATAACGCAGGGCAGATTCACACATGGATGCACAAGTGTGAGTTTAGAGTAATGACTGTAGCTTCTGTGGGGCTACTGCATACTTCTACCGGTGGGAATGAGATCAGATTTTTGGCTCTGGGTCCCTGTTTCCAAACAGTGTGAAGAATGAGAGCAGAACAGTTTCTATCCAGCTGGAAAGTGGCAGCTTTAAATCAGGCCACAAAATAGTGCAACTCCTGCTCACACTTTTCTTCTTTTGAAAACGTTGCTCTGAGCTCCCTTCCAACTCCTCAGCATTAGCTTCCAAGGCTAGTGAAGCATGTACAAGGCTTTTCTGATGTATGTGCAGCTATCAGTTTTTGTATAGCTAACTGGGCTCAAAGTGTGTTAACTTTGATTTTTAATGTTCTGTAATTTGCTAGTTAAGCCTCAGTTTCTGCAGTGGCTGGATAAGCAGGGTGCCTTCATCACATCTTGCAGGTATTTCACAATCTTGGACTTTTTTACTTATCTACTATATATTAATCTCACCCTCCTTGAACGGTGAATGACATCTCTTTCCCAGTACTGTACAACCTCAGGAGTAGAGACTTTCTAAGGGATATCAGATATCAAGCGAATATATATTCAAGCATATACAAAATCTGTCAGAGAGGAAAAAAAACCTGAATATACAGAGAATTTGCTTGCAATGAGAAGTTCAAACTCACACTGTCTTGCATCCAGTCACTCCCAAATTTATCACAGCCTATACCACTTACTACTGATAGACGCAACATCTCCAAATCTCACATTGTTAGGAAAATGCATTTGTGACAGCTCCCATCCAAATCCCACAGGCACTAACAGAAGCCTGTCCAGCATGTGGCACAGGCTTCTCCTTTGTCACTGCTCTCAAAACCAAGAAATCAGCTTGCGTACCCTAGCTCACCAGGCTTTCTTCACCTGCCAGCGTGCATATTAAACATAGAATGTGAATAATGAGATTTCCTTTTTAATAAAGCTATGCTGTCATGGTGAGATTACAGACTTGAATGACGGTGACTTCAGTCTTAGGTCTTGTGACTCGACATGAGGGGTATATATGGCTGATGTGTTTTGAAGGTCCTTGGCTCAAACTGTCCCATTTGTTGTCATCATTCTGCCTTGTTTTACTCCACCCAGTGCTGCCACACTGGTGTCACCAGGCTCCTACTCTTCTCCTGATGTCAAAAGGCAGCTGGGTTTATTTCACTGGCAGTATAACATTGTTCACAGGAGATCTGTGGGTTGTGACAGGAGTGATGCTGCCTGGCTGTCCCCTTGGAAAGAAAAGACTGTTTCAGCTCCCCTCAGCGTACCCACCATTGCTGTCCGATGGTGCCTCTGGCCCCATCCCCAGCACACAGCACCACTCAGCTTTCCAGGGTGTTTCAATCATGTCCTGCTGTGTAAACCTTCCTGGGCTGCTCCTTTTCTGATGCTGATATAAATCTAGACCATCCCCACCAGCGTCACTCATGTCACTCTCACTGGTGAGAGAACAGTTGGGATCTCTGTATTCATCTTTTACACATCTTTGCCTTAGCACTGTTTTGTTTTGCTTGCTTTCAATGAGAGAGGAACAAAACCACCACCTTATCCTGTGACCACCTCAAGGTCCCAGTGCAGCAATCAAATGGCAGTTCTGTGCCATTCGATGCCCAGCCTGCACCTTTGTATCCCTGCCCTCAGCCCTGAGCTTGCTTTCAAGTTGAACGTTCAACATGCTTTTCTGAATGTAGGTAATTTCTAATCCTGTGAGGTCTGAGGAATTCTTTCACTTAATGTTCATTCTGCTGTCCATTCATTTCACATTTAGCACCATGTTTTAGCATTACTTTATTTTTCTATTATTGTCATGAGGTGATAAACAATTTGAGTTGCTTATATGGCTAGGTAGACTTAGATGCCTATAACTTTTCTTAATGCAATCCTTCTCCGTTTTTGAACAAGAATTTTTAATAAAGATGACATATAGGATATATTATTAATTATGTCAGGATTACCCTATCATGCTAACAATAATAGGGGAAAAGACATCTGCCCCTTAGTTCCACTCATTGGAAAAGCAATGCAAACCCTTTATTACTTCGCAGTTTCTCAGCTATCAAAACCTCCCCTAATAAATCATCTCTGACAGTGAACACTGCATTACACTGAGTAGCTTTGTATTCACTTTGCAAATATGCAAACAAGGGAGAGCTGAGGTAAAACAAATGTGGAACTTACGGGTGAGAATAACATGCGAATAAAATGCCTGGAGACCTCAGAGTAGCACAATTATGACAAACAGCGTATTAGTATTGCTCTCACCCTGCCTCAAAGGCTTTTATTGAAGTGATTTGTCTTCAGCTGGGGAGGTGTGTGCCTTTCTATGTGTATGTACACACAGGTCTGATGTACGCACACAGATATGCACCTGCCCACCATATGTACACCTCATACATATTCACGCATCCAAACGAAATAATAACCGTCGATTTAGCATGTTCTGTATGGATGGGTCCAATATATTCATTCTTAATATGTACAGTGTTTCAGTACATATGCAACCATTGAACAAATATAGTGTCAAACTGTGATTCCTTTTATATTTCTTCAGACATTGTTTTTTATTATTTTGTAATTTATTCCTTGCAGTGGATTCTCTGTCACTATTTAGAGGCATGTTTTAATGTATAGCTGTATATTGACTGTTCTGTGCGCTGTATGCTACTGTATGCATCTAAATGAAAATGAGTATTACTGGTCTTAATGTTCTTAATTTTGTACAACAGACTTTTGCTTGTGTTTCACAATTTGATGCCGTGTGTTTACGAATGTAGTATAGAGGGGGACCGGTTGTGATAAAGCCAAAATGTCCCAAACCTTCAGATTTATGTTTCATAGAAAAAGCCAGTACTTTCTTTTACTATTGCAAAATTATTTCTGTATTTTTAATAAAGAATTGGATTTACTTGGTTCTATGTACGTTTTATCTAATAAACTGTATTTTTTAAATAAGGGTCTGGTCTTGGTCTTTACAAACCTGCAGCATTCATGGACACACAAAGCATTTTTACCTACCAAATTCCCTGTGGCTGAGCCTGCAGCTTTGCTAATGCCAGAATTACCTCCTATCCTGACTAGTGCAGAGCTAATCTCACATTTTTATTCACATATGCAAATAAGAGATGGGTACTGAGGTGTCAGCCTGTTGATAAATCCCCACTGCAATACATTAGCATCAATGCTTATTTGCAGGGCAAGCAGTTTCTTTGGTTCTCCACTGAATTAAGGCCAGGGTGTCAATTTGAACCAAGGGTACAAGGTACAGACAGACTCCTAATCCCTCGGGCCGCATCTGCATGGGCCGACCCTGCTCTCATTTATGCTGATGTAAATCTGAAGTGGCTCAGCCGAAGTCATTACTGTTATTCTGGATTTACACTAGGGAGAAAACAAGAGCAAAATTTGTCCCAAGACCATAATATTTCAAGACTGATCTGCCCACTTTACATGCTGGCAGCTAGTGGAATACTCTAGCAATGTCTCAATAAAAAGCCTGAAAGAGCAAAAAAAATCTCAGCTCAACTACCATTAAAAAACTTCCCCTAGAAAATAAGAAATGCTTTCCCTGTTATGTAGAGTCAGTTCTAGCTATCCAAGAAATACATTGCATTGAATGATTCCCCTATTTTTTGGCCTTTAATTACACTTTCCTCTATGATGCTATCAACACTACAGCATGATGAAGTTTCCCTTAAAGTCAATTTGCCACCCACGTCAGTGAAAGTGAGAACAGGCCCCTGGATAATAGTGTTTGGGTGCTATCTCCTTATTGCTCTCTGTAATCGGATAGAAATCAGCTGCAAAACCTAATGTTACAGAAAAGATAGATGAATGTATCCAAGAGGCTCTACTAAAGAAAAGTGGCTTCAGGTCACCCCTTGATTTCATTGACTCTGGCCCCTCTTTATGAATCTTGAATTTCAGATAGACTTTAAATAATGTTGTAAAGTTGTTTTTTCCCTATGCCATTCCTCTCCATTTTAGGAATGCAAATGAAGGCTTGCGAGACCCATAGCGACCCAGCTGCTGTTCATCCCTAGCTGTGACTTGTCACTTGCACCTTCATTCAAGGGACAGGAGAAAGAGCAGGAAAGCACACGTCCCAGTGATGAGAGTGGGCAGCAAGCCCTGGGCCAACTCCTGTCACAACCGCAGGGTCCTCTCCCCTGACATGGGTTCTCACATTCCCAGTGGGTCGCTGCATTAAGACCCAGTTCATACATCAAGCCTAACCTTAGCCATATACCTCCCTTGTGCCCCTAAACAATAGACTGCAGCAGTTTGGCTCTTCTGGCTAGGAGAAATTTGCCTTTTTTTTTTTTTTCACCAGACAGTTCTTTTATCTCCAGACTTTAAAGCCAGAAGGAAGTTTTCCTTCAGACTGAATATATTCAGAAGCTGTCTGAAGTCATTTAGAGCCTGGTTTCTGAGGTGAAGCAATTTAACTTCATCGTTGGTTTATGTGTCTGCAAAGTGCTCTGTCGCCTTGGTTTGAAGCTCAGAGACTGTCTGCAATAAATACTGGGGGGAGGGAGAAAGCTCCTTCCTTTGATTATGAGAAGTCTATACAGTAGACTGGACTTCAGGAAGCCAACATTGATCTTGAAGATCACTGAATAACATGGGCTATGTAGCGGTTTCATTTACTATTCTGTCTAAAGATCCCAGTTGGGGCTCACATCCCAGTTCCATGAGGAATCACACAAGGAAATAAGACATCAGCATTCCTGCCTTGCACAGCTCACAGGCCAGGATTTAGATCTCAGGCAATGGATGATTATCTATATAAATATATATTAAAAATATAGGTGCATATATACATATATAAAAACACCATTTGCAAAACCTGCTAATCAAAGCAAACAAAAGACTGGATGCACTTTATAATTGTCATGTAAAGATAGCAGGGTCTTTTCTTCCCCTGATTACTTGGTGTGATGGCACCACTTGCCTGATATAAGAACCCGTCCCATATGAGACCAGTCAGTCACTTGTTTATACAGGTGTCCACCTCTCACACATCTGCCAGGAACCTGTGGTCCAAAAGCCAGGATGCATCATGAGATGGACATTTTATGCAACCCCTCGCACAGACTGTGTATCTGGTATTACTGGACAAAAGGGGTGTGTAAAACGCCAGGGATGTTTCAGCCTGTTTGGATCTCTGCAAGGATCTCTGCCCACCTTCGCCATGGTCATTTACACTGCACACACCTGGGAATGACTTTCATTTGCCTGCAGGTTGAGGAAAACTTCTAATTAAAAATTGTGCCCAGGCAAGAAATCTTATTAAGCTGGACGAAGCTGTCAGGAGACAGCAGTCACTTCTCATGCCCTTGACTCACTCTGCACATCCAGGAGAAGCATCAGAGAGCTCCAATTTAGCAGGGACTTACTCTGGAGGCAACAATGTGCACTTTTCCAACCCTGTAAATAATTTCAAGATCTGACTGTGCAAGAGCTCTTATGGAAAATCACCCAAATCACCACAACCTCCATCCATGCCCTGACAATGAGACTCATTCTAATGAACACATCTATCTGCCAAAGCCATCTTGATTGCACACATGCTACCGATGGATGAGTAGGATTTTCCTTCCCAGCTGTATGTAGGCCACTCTGACATCTGGCACAGAAGCTAAGAGAAAGAACATACATATTCCTTGTAGACTTGGACTCAGTTCCTTGTTAGTGCCTAGAGAGCACTAGAAGAAAGGAGGATGAAGGAGAAAGACGCATCCTGAGCTGGGGTGGAGAGCTGGGTCTGACAGACAGGGTGGATGAAAGCCTGGAGATAAATGAGAGACTGGGAACTGGTGGAAGGCTAACAGTGTTGCTTGAGACTGTCAGAAAATAGGAAAGGCAGGAATGGTAAACAAAAAGGGAAAATGGTGGAACAAAAAATGAATTAAAAAAAAAGGAGAAATGTGGGACAAGCTGGTGAAGGAACTATGGACGAGAGGAGACTGACGTTTTGTGAGAGGATAAGACACCTGGGGTCAAGCACGTGCTCTGAACCCGTCAATGCCTGTGCAGAGACTGGGGTTCACCGGGGGGACCTGGAGCATGGGAGCAGAGCTGCAGGGAGCAGGGATGCCAGTGGCATGGGGTCCACCCCCAGCACCTGAGGGGCAGCAGCAGCCGGGGGTAAGCCCTGCCATGCTGCAGACAGACACCTGTGCCCCGAGCAGGGCTGGGGACCACGGGGGTGGGCAACCCCCAAGCACTGTGCTGTGCCTCCTGACCCCCCTGCTCCCCCTGGCTCCCCTCTCCCAGCCCTCCTCAGACCCCCAGCCCTTGCATCCCTGCTCCTGATTTCTCCATTTCTCTCCCACATTCATTTTTATCCCTCTGGCTTCTCAAACTGATGGGAGCTCTTTGTTCAAAAATAAGCCATCTTTTGAAATGGTGTTACTTCTCTCCTTGAACTTTTCCCTGTGAATGACTTGACATTAAGCTGATAGTTGCTCTTAACTAATTGTTAACCTATTAGTTGAGACCATAAAAATTATTGAAAGGCCAAGGCTAAAGCTGTTTAAATGAGAAATATTTCTACAGAACTCCCCCGAGATGAAATAAAAAAGCTCCTGCCGACAGAGCGGCTGCCAGTTTCAGACTAACGGGTTTGAAGATGATGTTTTGCTAACAGCAGTTAATCAGTAAATTCCCATTACTAATAAGGCCATTACTCTTGGCTGAAGCTGCAAATTACACGTTATGTTTCTCAGTGCTGAAGATAAAGTGTTCTTTAAATTTTGCATCTGCAAATGTAATGTTTAGCACAAACACCATCAGGAAAAACAAGAGGAAAATTGAAAAAGTGTCACATACATTCAGCATCAATTTGCTTCTCTGTCACTAAAATTACATATCTTTTTTGTTCCGGTATTTATTACCACCTTGAAATTTATATTTAGGAGGGGAATGGAAACCTACAGGGCTGAGTTTTGATCTCAAGCACACTGCTGCTGCATGAGAGGCATCCTAAAGTCAGACATAGCCTGATGTAAGTGAAGTCAGAACCTGGCCTAGTCACTTAGGGAAAAATTAAAAAAGAAACTGCCCAAAAAGTTTCATTATAATGGTGCATCTTGATTGTCAGCCAGATCTTTTGCTTGCTCACAGCGTTGCAAATCTGGCTTCCTTCCACTGATGCAATAGGTGTTCCAGATTTCTAATCTCTTACTAGAGAGTAGGATTTTTGCCATCAGTGTCCAAAGAAGAGGACAAGAATGTGTTTGATTATGGTTCGAAAGCTGGAAGTGCTCCTTGATTACCAGTTCCTTTTGTACTGCTTTCCTTGTCCCAGACACAGCCAATTCATAATCTGGCCAGTTGCTTGGAGATGGAAGATGAAAAGTGCCAATAGCTAACTCGACAGCAGGGCTTTTTTCCAGTATGAAATGTTCTTTATCTATATTTCCAGAGATAGCTATACAAAACTCAGCTACCTTAGGCAAAGGTCCTCCCTCCAGTGCCAAATGTTCTTTGCAGGGATGCGGCTGCCTCACCTCTGCTGACCATTTCAGATGAAAGCACCCACACTCCTGGCACCCCCACCATGACCTTCAGCAGCATCTCCAGACTCACCCAGCTATTGGTGAGACCAGGATTTTGCACTGGTCTCTTAATTCTGGGTAGAAATGAGTGAGCACACCCGGGAAGACACATGCTGGCCCCACAGCAGTAACCATGTTGATGGATGTTGGTTTGACTGTGGAGCACGTTGTTCAGCCTCCGTGCTGGGGTGGGGGCAGGCAGGAGACCCTCGGTATTGGTGCTGATGGGGGTGTTTCCTTGCTCCCCTCTCGATGCTACTAACATTGTGCATGGGACTTAAATCCTTCTTTTTTTTTTTTCCCCCAAGGCTGTAAGGCAGCCCCTTTTCTGGAGCATACACAGAGCTCTGGGCCCCTGGGGAAGGAGAGATGGTGTAATGGTGTACAGGCAGCAGACAGGAAATCTTGTGCTTCGGTCCAAGGGAAGCTTATTCCCTCACGGGGAAAAAGCTGAAAGACAACAGTTGTTTTGATAGAGAAGCATATGTGGCCCGGGAGAATACAAAATATGCCGTGCGTGCCATGGTATCCTCACTGCAGCGAGCGGTGATTGTTAGAGGCTGAGAAGGGCTCAGGACCAAAGGGTCAGAGCCTGATACCAAAAATACCTTTTGGATCCCTGGCGCTGTGTTTTCTTGGCATTGGAAAACTTGCCTGTGAATCTCTCAGTCAAGATGATGCCGGCTGGTGATGTCTGGTGTTTTCTTCCTTTCTGTTAACACATCTTCTGCTTTCTCTGGTATGTCTTAGAGCTATGTACAGCTTCCTGTTGGGTGAAATTCTGTATTTTTTGGCCATGCTCTACTTTCTACATTTTCTGCACATATTTTCCCACTTTTGCTTGCACCTCTGTATCCTTCCTTCATTTAGCCGCTAGCCCTGTTCTAATCATTAATTCCCTTTCCCTCCTCTCCCCAGTTTAGAACAGCTGGGTTCTTCTCTTACAACTTTGTATTTTCCACCAGAAATATCCACTTCCAGGTGGACCCTCCTTTCAGGATCTCTGAAATCTGTAGATCTGGTCTGCTTTCTGTAGATAG
Source organism: Scolopax mira (assembly GCA_004320125.1). Classification (NCBI taxonomy): domain Eukaryota; kingdom Metazoa; phylum Chordata; class Aves; order Charadriiformes; family Scolopacidae; genus Scolopax; species Scolopax mira. The sequence continues at coordinate 87,962 of BJBW01008857.1, forward strand.
CAATCAGGATACCAGCTGGGAGATTTCTGCCTCAACCTGGGAAATGTTGACAGGCATGAAATTCAAGTTCCAGGGAGCGGGTCTAGGAAGATGGTAACTCATTATCTGTCACAGCTGTACAACATGAAAGGCTGTATGCGGCCTCAGAGCAGGCCAGTGACCTCCAGTGCAGTTCTTAGTTTTCTGTTCCTGTTGCCAATGATGTTTCCTCAGTCACGCTACTTCAGCTTTGCCTCAGTCTCCCTACCTGCGAAGGGGAGTTAATAATAATTCTTCTCTTGATGGGTAATTCTACACATTATTTCTCACATGCTGGCATCCACACAAAGTCTCAGCTGCTGTAAGCTTAAAACAAGGCACAGTTGTGCCACCTCCAACAAAAGTTGGTGTAAGGACCTCAGCTTTCACCAGGGAAGTTCCCTGGATACCCTAACAGTTTTTTGGGCATGGGCAGCAATTCCTAAGTCCTCATGAGGGGGAGACTCTGCACCTTACTCATAACTTGCAAGATAAACAAGATAAGCATCCTTCTGGATTCTCTCACCCACAGGGCCTTGTGTGGCAGGGTTTTTTTAAGCTTTTTCCTGGGAGATGTAGATTTTAATTACCTCACTGGGGCTGAAAATTTATTCTGACTTATTTCACACCTCAGTAAGTCATCTAGCTACCTACCTGCCAAATAAAAAACCTGCCACCATGTCACTAGGTTGCCTTTTGGAAGGACTCCTCTGAGCTTGGTTGCAGGAGGTTTGAAACAAAGTACCTCCTTCGAATACAGAGCTCATCCACCCTGGGGAAGTTGAGGGGGGTTATAAAATTTAAGATGAGCCCTTGTCTGTTATGTTTTCTATCAGCAAGCTTCAGGTTATCTCTGCCTTCACATACCCACAACTGAAGGGCCATCAGGGTTTCATGTGGTGACCAGGAACATAGTCGGGTCTTACAGTTTTGATTATTGTTATGAAATGGATGGTTTACAAATATTCCTCCGGGGTAGTCAACAGAGTCAACTAAACCCATCACGAGCTGGGAGAAAGCCCTCCTCCAAAAACAGTGACAGTGGACTGTGGGGATGATAGAAGCAGGAAGGGGTTTTTCTCTCCTAAATTTCCATATCTTGATTTTCCATTTGCACACATGAAGCTGTCGTTTTCTATGTTTTAATTATCCAGTTGAAAGTATTTCAACTTGGTCTTGATTTTATTGAGTTGGGTATTTTTGTTGGCTCCACCACCAGTCATGAGTCTGAGAATGGGTCCTTCACAGCCAAAACCATGTCCCGTTACTGCCTGTGTGCAAGAAGCATCACCAAGAGCCATGGCAGCTTCTATCTTCTCCAGAGAAAAAAATACCCAAAAGAGGATGCAAACACTCAAGCCAATGTGTTACATAAGAAGGAAAAAACAACCTTCATTAGAGCAAATGAATTACTCTGGGTTTCCTTTAGCGGTTACTGGAAATGTTAATGAGATGAGCGGTTGTTTCTTTTGCAGAGAGCTGTGAAGCGTGGGTTTTCAAATGTGAACTGGTTCATTTTAAGCCAGCTGTATAGCTCCACACACCAGCTGCGGAGACCTAGAACTGCAACCCTTGCTTAGCTCAGAAACAATTTCAGATGAGCAACGTGGGGAAGAGACTCTCCACTTTGAGAAGTAAACTGAATTAAAAATCATGATTAATTGCTACAGCTTATTTAGCTTCAGATTTCTCTACTTTGCATTCTTACCAGAGAAATCATAGCACCTATATTTGATGCTAATAAAAACTCTATTAATGCTAATTGATTTTTACATTGTAAATTTATCACCTAAAATTTCATGCTACGTGGCCATGTGGTTTAACAGCCTACTGTCTGCAGACTACTGGTTCAGAACAGACACTTGCATTAAAGTACTGCACTGAAGATATTGCAACTTCCAGACCCACCCCAACGCAGAGTCCAGCACAGCAAACGTTTCCCAATTTCACCAGATCCATGCTCAGGTGATGAAAATAATAGTCACCGGGCTGACAGCGGGGCTACACTGGGGGAAGAGCCCTGCTGGTCACAGGAACCATCTGGGGGGCGGCTCAGTGGGTTCTTGGGGAGTTTCAGGTGGCAGATCCCATTCTCAAGCCTGGAGTGTTGGGACAGAGAGCAGAGGGAGCAGGAGGAGGGACTGGGGGCTGAGCAGCACAAGGCAGGCAGCGCTGCCTGGAAAAGATGCCCTGCACTGAAGGGAATGATGCAGCAAAAAGGACAAGTAAAAATCAGCTGGATCTCTTTTAGCATAAAAAAAAAAATTATTTGGAGATTCATCCAAAATTCAAAGTATAAGTAATTTTTGAGGTTGCAATAGCAGTGTTTGCTTTTATTACATTTTGTTTTCTTAAATTATCACCTCTCCTTGGATGCTGCCATTTCTAAAAGAGCAGAACCGGGTTTTTTCCTCTCTCTCTCTTATTTTTTTTCCTCCCCTCCCACTTTCCAAAAAACACTTCACCTCCAGCTAGTGAGGAGGCCTGGAAAATTTCATCCTTCTAGGTGAAACTTTTGGATAGTCACAAGCAAGTGAAAACAGGGAGATATAACATAATGGAAACACTTTGGCAGCCTTAGCCACAGCTGTCACCAGCGTTCCAGCCCTAATGAAAACTTTCCTGAAGTAAGGCTGGAGCAGACACATTAACCCAAAGAGGGCCCTGCCTGACCTCACCGTGGTTTGCTGGAGAGGGAGAGGGATGCTCGGGCAGGAGCAGGGGCACCCTGGTGACTCTCACATTTCTGGCTCCAGGATGGCAGGAGGCAGCGTCTGTCTTCTCCTTGCAGCCATTTGATGGGGGCTTCACGGACAGAGGGTTAATCTGCACCAGTCAGGCTTTCTCTTGTATTGGAAAGGGATTACGTGTGTAAATCAGAAGGCTATTTCTGACCAGGGTTTCATCCACTCGCCTAGAGGTGAGATGCCACGACAACTTGCCTGGGACAAGAGTTGTCTGCACTCCTGGTTTGCAGAAAATCCTGTCTGGTGTTCCCCAAGCACCGGCAGTGCTGTTCTGGAGAGCTTCCCTGGACCTGCCGTCCCACTGCCTGCCAAGTTTCCACAGAAAGGACACTCATCCTCGCCTGGATAGGTTATGTGCTAAACTCCTGGCCTCCCAGCAGGGCTGGAGACCTCGACAAACGGCCCCTGGCTCCCGGCTCACTCTCCCTCGCCAGGCAGCCCTGCACCCTGCAAGGTGAAGAGCGTGGGCCTCAGTGCAGAACGCAGCCAAGTGAGAAAAGGTGCTCCCTCCATCACAGCTCTGTCCACAACAGCCCCAGCCAAGGGGATGTCCATGTCCCCCCTCCCAGAGCAGGGGACACTCCCAAGCGAAGAGTGTGAGTGTCCCCAGGAAGCTCTTCATTTGCTTGAGATGAAGAGCTGGGATTTCTGAGAAAGGTTCACAGCACTACACGAGTGGCTTCCAGGCATTTGTGACTCTTACCCAAGAGTCTCACTCGGATAAAACCAAGACGTTGAATTACTGTTTGTCGTTTAAAATCATTAATGTTAAGTCCAGACTTTTAAAGCATTTCAGTGCTGCTCACCCTCACGGTTTCAAATAAATGGGCTTTCCTCATTTCTTTCTTATTAGGCATCTAATTGCCTTATAATGTGCCTAACTTCAAGAGAGGCCTGAGGACTGATCCTGAAGAGAAACAGCACACTTCCCTGCTGCTGAAGTGCCTGAGAGGTGAAAGACCCCTGTCACCAGCATACCCAAGTATCAGTATGGATCTACATTTATATACAATAGTATTTTTGGTGTATATCAATCAGGAGTGAGTCAGACTTGTGGTGACAGCTGCTAATTTTGCTCTGTAAACAAAATTAATCACTAATTTGGAAGAAAGTAGTAACAGACAATGGTCGTTCGTGCATTGTTCCCCCTTTCCCCTTAAACAAGGGAGGTTTCTGGCCCCACAGCTAGAGATTTACCAGACAAGCAGTTGATTTTGCATCCAACATAACTGAGGCATGGAAAAGGAGTAAAGAACCCTCTAATGGCAAATCTACCACTGGCAGAGAAATTTTTTGTTGTGTCAGAAGCTGCCTGATACAAGGCTGCTGCCTCCCTCCGCTTCACTGCTTGTTTCTGCCTCCCATCCTCCTCCAAATACCCTCCTCCACCAGGCTGAACCAAATATTAACAGCAAATTTTGCAGAGCTAGTCCAAGTCAGGGATAAGTCAGCAGTCAGCCCCAGGAGGGGCTAGGAACAAGCAGCTGTGGCTGCTGGCAGAGGTTAGAGGGAAATTCAACATAACGATAAAAAGCAGTTATGATTTGTAAAAGGTTGACTGGCTACTGTTTAACGACCCTACTCGTGTGACTGGGATGATACTAATATTAAAACCAGGAACATCAGTGATGGCATGTGCCTGGCAAACATTAGATTTAGGCACAAAGGCTGCAAGGATCAGTTCACAGCATCTCTCTGACATACAGCTATCAGGCTACTCTGAGAGCCTAGACATATGAAGCAATTGAAAGGACACATACTGTAATTACAGGGATATACAGATATGCACATGTTTCAACCTTAGCTTCAGAGCAATAAATCTTTGAGAGGTAGATAAATCTTTGGTTGGTAAGAAAAGAGTCTTGCAGCTGGTTCCTGTAAGGTAAATGTGCCCTTACATTAATAAGCTTTAATAGTGAATAGTTCCATTGATTTTGGTGGTGTTCCTTGCAACAGAGCAGATTGTAAGGTTTCTTTGGAAGAAATCTGACCAGAACACATTTTTTTTTCAGTGTATTTCAGGCACATTCACAGTAAAACTTATTAACTTCTCCAAACCAAGAGTTCAGTGTTGTGATTTTTCATTATTAAAACAGTGATCTCTGGAGTAGTCCTTAATACATTTACTCCCAGCAGGTAAGATATGATGGTTTTACTGTTACACAAGGGAATAATTGTGCCATTACTGCTCTCTCTTGTGTCTTGCATTTACTGCGCTGATGGGTTAAAAATAAGTGTATTGCTGAAAAAAATCAGTGTATATTCAGAGTTTACTACTATACTGTCAAAGGATCTGGTTTTTACTCCTGGAAGTGGTTGTCTTACCCATGGCAGAACTGCCTAGAAGCTCCAAGCCCATTTTGGACTGTAACATCTCTCTGACCAGCACACAATGAGAGTAGCAGAAGAAGATGCAAAGACCATGAATACATCCACATGTTTTGCTAGTCACTATCAGCTAACAGCTGGCTTGTGCTCTGGAAAACATAACTCTGAATGTTCTCCCCTCTGTAAACATATGTCATCCTTTTAAAAATTCCTCTGCCTCCAAAGCCCTGTTGCAATGGTATCCTCAGGTTTATACGTAATGCTAAGAAATCCTAGCACTGATTTTTTAATTTATTTCCATACCGTGAGCAATATTTCTACTTACCCCTCCCGTGACATTATCCTGTATTTCTTTCTTTCTTTCTGAAGGATATTTGCATCCTCTCTCTTCGCATGGAAGCCTGTTCGTGATTCCAAACAATTTTGTTACCCCTTTATTCCTCCCAGAGTTATGTTCAGGTAAGCAGGTCTAGCTCAACAACACCACAGACTTATTCCTTGCTGGCATTTCCTTGCTAGTCTATATGTTGGGGATACCATTCATCTTATAGCTGTGCCAGTCAACTCTCCATATTCCTTTGGATTGCCTTTTCCTACTCTTTAGACAGTCTGTGACCCCCAGGGGCTAAATCATTGGTAGGGGCTATTTAGGCAACACAAATAATTAGCAGTTAACCAGCTGAATCCACTAAGTCTAACCAAACTCATCAGGGCTTAAATTAAACTCAGTGAGGTTTGGGAAGCTCGGTGGCTTGAAGGATTGACTCTTGTTGCTCTGAAGCACTTTCCCAATTAAGCAGTAGTTCAGAAGAGGCTGTGGGATTCGGATCATTATAGGTGACAGTCCTTGGGAGCTCTGAAGAAAGGGCCGGAGGGAATAATCCCCTCTTTCACTTGAGCAATGAGGTGACTCCCCTGGAAACCACTCCTTTTAGTGCCCTATTAGTATTCTGACACACCGTTCATCCTATTAAAAATTACCTTGTCACCGGTGCCTTTACTAACTGTCATAAGCATGGATGGGGCATTAACAGGCAATTCATTAGCTCTGCTCTGTCCCAGCACTCTGAAGCTGCTCACAGCTGCTGAGGAAGGGTTTCTTCTCTATGGGACAAAGCCTGCCCTAGAAATGTCCTTGAAGATACCAGCACCTTTATGCATGTGGCCAATGGGTCACAGTGTTGTCTTCCCCACTGTCGCCTCCAGAGCAAGATCAGATGCATTTCTCCCCTTACAAAGGAAAAAAGTGGGGAAAGCCAGGAAGCTCCCAGGGGCTGCCAAGGACACAGGCAGGACAGGAGACCAGGGAGAGGTTTAGGAGAGAAAGGTGTTTCTGCTCTCCACCCCACGTCTTTCTTGTACTTTTTTTTGGAAATTACATTCCTAGAGAAAATGAGGTGCAGAAAAATGTTCCACTTGACCTATTGGAAATCCCATTCTCTGATCTTTTTCCCTCAAACATAATGGTTGTTGGTATTTAGTTAATTCATTTCAATTAAGTGAATACACAGGAAAATTAATTCGTTGTAATAAAGTCAATTTCATAGATATTTAAAGCAGGCATACAGCTAAAGATACGGAAGCTTTACAGCAATTTTTAAAGATAAAGTCCAAATAAATATGTAGGACCTACTGCTTGAAGGTCTATGCTGCCTCTGTGATTTTATTAGAGCTGTGGAAATAACTGGGTTTCGCCGTTCACATTTGAAGTAATAACTGATTGGACATGAAGAAATAATTTTTTTAAGCTCATCTTTCATAATGTTTTCTACATCTAATTTAGGTTAATTCTGATCCTAAAGTGAAATCTGTTCTGTTTTCTTATCTCTTTAAGTTGCAGTGTCTTGTACAACCCACCTAGCTCAGGCCATGCTGGCCTGAGGAAGGCATATTTATACATCTTCTTTGCTTTTGTTTTTGTTTCTATGGAATATAATCTGTAGGAACTCTGCATATGCCTTTTTATTTGTGAAAAGGAAACTTCTTCAGTGAGGCATTTTTTACACATAAATACTTTCAAGAACAGAGTATAAAAGCAGTTACACAGACATGTGATCCAGAGTCAATTGAAACTCCTGGAAATCTTATTGTTAACTGCAGTGAGGCCTCCTCTGCCAAAAGCACCATCTCAGCTCTCTAGCTGTAACAGACCATACACAAGGAAGCAGCCTTCAGCCTTTGCTCTACAAATATAAGCCGGAAGGAGAACCATGGAGAGATAATCTTGACATTCCATGCCATTAGCTGATCTAATTCAAGAAATCATCACATGAAAAGGATTCTTTGGATCAGGTACAATATCTCCGATTAGGATGGTTTCCTTTAAAATATATTTTTCTTTCCAGGGTTCCACTTCTAGGTTCAGACAAAGCATTTTCTGAGGCATCGGTTTCATAGTCCTGCAAAGGGGCAGCCACAGGTTTACTCATAGCAGAGGTAAACGTCAATCTACAATTCATAATGAAGAACAGTTGAGAAATCAGTTTCCTGCTCTTTACCTAGGGAATGAGGAACACTGCTTTCAGACCTGGCTCCTTACTAGACATCATAAATAACTGCACACAGCAGAAGGGAAAAAAAAAGCTTCTTAATTTATTTCTATGAGTTAAGCACATACTTTAGGAATAAGTGAATCACTCTGTTGTTTCCTGTCTCCTACCAATAAAAGGGGACTTAGACCAGTGTGCATCATACTTATGTGCATGAGATGATCAAGTTTTACAAAGAATTGTTGATAAATGTTAGCAAAGTCCACACTGATTCCAGCTTTGATGGAGCTTCCAGATCTTGTGTGCTGTCTTCCCAGCACGGAATTGTGGCCTAGAGAACAGAAGCCCACAGGGTTGCCCACAGAGCCAAGAGCTATCATATGGCTGGAACCTCGCTGAGATCATTCATTTGGAGGTCAAGTGTGCCATTAAAGCCACCCTGCAAGAGATTCACCTGCTTGCTGTGGGTGTAAAACCCTCTAGCCCCCAGAAGTCAGTGTAGCTGTATTGAACGGGACCACCTGGCCCAGCAAACATGTGCTGCCATTTTCACACCGACATGTCTGCAAAAGTCCCCAGGAGCTTCCAGTGGCACTCCTGACCCTAAATCACACAGACTGGGCTGGCATTTAGGTCCCTAATTGCTACTGAAGTGCTTAGCTCCCTCGAAACCTCTTAAAGCTCTCAGCAGGAGGCAGGAGCCTCAATGCCTCTGATGGGAACAGGTCCATTAGCACCTTTGAGAGATCTGCCCTGAGCCCAGAGACACCCACAGAACTCTGCAGGGGGCACATCACCCACGGCAAACGCCTGAGAGGGCTTACATGCCCCCGGCAGAGGGCCTACTCCCCATCCCTCGCTCCTCGGGGAGAAGCGGCCGGGGGAAGCCGGTGGGCCCCGACCCCGGCCCGGCCCCATCCAGGCCGCAGCCACACAGCGGCCATTTTCTCCCCGCCCGGGGCCCGGCGCGGCTGCCCCGCGGGCAAAAGAAGGGCCCGGGGCCTGTCTCCCCGGGGCGGCCGGCAGCCTCCGCGCCCGGCCCCAGGTAGCCCAGCCCGGCGCGGCCATGAGATGCCCGGCTGCGCACCCCGCGGAGCCGCCGGCGGCCACCTGCCCGGCCCGCGGCTGACACCTTGTGGCTGCCAGACCGTACGTCCGCCCCGGGCGGTGGGCAGCGACAGGCGGCGGCAGCTTGCTTTCGGCTGGGTGGGGACGAGGGCTTTGGCGAGGCTCTCCCGGGGTTCCCCCGGGCCCCGCCGGCCGCCGTGCCCGCTCCGGAGCAGGCCTCCCGGCCGGGGCCGTCCGACGCCGCCAGGTGGCGCCGCAGTGCGGGTGGGGGGGGCCGGAGCCAGGCGGTGCGGGCAGGGGTGGTCCCGGGTCTGGCCCGGTGCGGGCTCATCTCCCCGGGGCGAAAGCGCGCCCTGTAAAAATCCCTAAAAAAAGCATCTGCTCTGGTGCCCTCCCCCTCAACCCCAGCACCGTGACACTGAAAGGCTGGATTTCGGCTTAAATTGTTCGGCACCAGAAGTGGCACGCTGAGAAAACGCGCCTTGTATCGGTGAGGACACGGACACCAATTTGAGGCCTCACTGCCTGGTGGAGTGTCCAAAACGCTCTTTTTCCACCCCCTAGCTTTTCTACGGACCCCCATCTTCCCGGTGCTCCGGTGGCACCGCAAGGTGCGCTGAGGGGTGTGGGGATTGCAAGAGCCAACGTTAATCCCAACGAGCATCCGTGTCCCTTTCCCAGGGCTCAGAAAGCACAAACTCTGTCTTTTTCAGCTTGAGAGAAATAGCGCATGCTTTGAACAAAAGAGCCTGGTTGAGGATTGACTCTGTCATCCACAGTGTCTCTGATGTCCTGCTGAGAGCTGCCGGTCTTCCTTTTCCTCATTATTTACCAAAAGCATCTGTAATTAAAAAAAATTAAAAAAAAAGGAAGAAAAAAAAGATTTTTCTCCTTTCTCCATGGTGTCACATTTATAGCTCCAGCCTTCCTCCCCGTTTTGCATTCAGAGCACAGGAGTGGCTCAGGCTGTGTTAATAAGGCCAGTTGGCCATCGCTGGCCCAGCTGGGGCGAGTGGCAGAGCCTGGCGTAGCCGCCTGGCACGTTCCGTTATGGGGACATTATGAACTCAGGTGACTGCCAGACTCAGAGGTGAAGTTACAGAGGGGCCTCATCTGACTTCGCTCACGCAGCGTTTCATTAAAGGACTTTGCGCCCATCAAAATGATGGAGCATAGGCCAGCGTGTGGGCTCTGCAGGCTAATTAGTCTCTCAGACCTTCTGCTCCTCTGGAAGTCCCAGCCCGGCTGGGCAGGACGGGGCTTTGTGCTGCTCGCGTCGAGTGGCCAGGTTCCACATCTGTGGTGCTGGTATTTCGCTGGTCTGCGGGGCTCTCGTTTGGCCTATAAACCGCAAACATCTGCTGGGGTTATGGTCGGCTTGTTGGCTGATTTCAGCAGGGGTGGTGACCTGCTGTACTCGTCAATCAGTTCTGGAAGAGCAAACTGGATGCAACGCAGAGGAGTTTGAGAGAGCAGGAAAAGCTCTCAGCCAGTCAAAAATAAAAACTAGGTAAAAAAAAATTTAAAAAAGAGCTATGGAAGTGGTAAAATGCTGCAGCTTAATTAGCCCAGGCAAAGCCCATGCTTGTGCTCCCAGTGTCCTTGACGTTTCCCACACATTCTCTCCCTCAATGGCTAGATATTATTTTTTTAATGCATGTTGACAATTGAGCATGTTACTTTATCAACCCAATAAAATAAACAAAAATCTAGAGTCACTTAAGAGGAAGTAAATTATGAGAAGAAAATTTGCCTCACGCCTACACTGATAAAGTACCCTTAATTTGATTTAATCGGGGAATAGTTTATTTTAAAGTGATATAATAGCAATCAATTCACCATAATAGCCTAGATCACAGTGACGTCTTCTGCTATTAGTGCGGATGTCATGTGCGTCTCAGAGAAATGTCACCACAGTTCGGCAGGCTGAAGAACAACATGTAAAAATCTAACTCTTAACATCACAGTGGTGTCTGCTGGAAGAATTTCACTGACCCTTCCTTCTAGTTACTTTGGATTGACACACATGGAAACGAAGGCGGGACTGGGCTGTCAAAGCTCTCAGTGCTCGCCCCAATTTCTTCAAAAACGAAGTCCTTACTGCTGCTCTGATTTACCTCTCTCCTGTGCCAGGGTAGATCGGGACTGATTCTGGAGGAGTTGATAGACGTGCGCTAGCTGACAGCAGATCTGGCCCTTCTTAAGTGAAACATGCATAGTTCTTTCCACATAAATTCAGTTTAGATGCAGGAGTTTGGGTGAAGAACTGTCGCAGGGACTTACCCCGCCAGTTATTCTATAGTCTCACTGAGCATTTATTTCCAGGGCAAGCAGGGTAGTACATGCCGAGAAGGAGTGTTGGAGCACAACTCAGTGTAAATAATACATTAGGCCTGATCTGGACCCATTTCTGCTGGCAAAAAAACAGACTTTTTGTTCAGGAACTTAGTCCAGTTGGGACTTTGAACAAATGCAAGTATTTTGTAGTGCAAGCTTGTAAACTACTTAGGGATTTCGAAAATAAACAAATACAAGCAAAGATACTGTTGCTGTTCCTCAATGGATGGTGATTTCCCACAAGCATGGATAGCTGAAGAAGGATCTTTTTTCTTGTGGTTATATACCCTGCCATTTTGGGGATGTCATTCACTGGACTGCATTATAAAAAACATTAGATGAATCTCTTCTTGGGTTTGCATTCCTGAAGAAAGCCACAGCAGCCCAGATTGCAACTCACAGCAACCTAACTGCTTCTTGAGCCCATGCTCACCCTACTGGGCAACCTCCTCAAGCCTTCCCAAAAAGCATGCAAGTGCCCGATTCCCTTGGGAGCCCTTGAAATCCCAGCCTGGGTGTCTGCCAGCACATGTCCCTCTTAGGAGAACCAGGGCTGGAGAGGAGCAAGGAGAGGAGACTTCTGTAAAAAACTGTCTACAAACCTGTGAACTCAATGGAGGGTGAAAAATGCATTGTTGTTTTTTTTAATCAACCATAGTAAGTCTTGGAGTGAGGATAACATTTTCCATTAAATTCTATATGGTGGGAAGGTTATCACTTTCTATCGAATTCTGCTGGATTTTTCTGTGAGAGCAAATGTGTCTGACTGATAGCGTGTGGCTATCAGACACAAGGAAAATTATCTAATTTATAGCCAGTATTGAGAAAGCTACCAGCAGCAGCATAAAATAGTTCTCCATATGGTACCGTAAAGCTTCCAAAAACTCTAGTTAAAGAAAACAACAATGCTCCTAGAGAAATTCTCCCTTTGTGTATCACGTAAGGGGTTACAGCAACAAGGCTGGTAAAGACTCACAAGAAGGAACGATGTCTTTGATTGTCTTATATTAATTTATAGCCTTTATGCACAGGATTACAAGTATTAGATGCATCTTTGTGCTAACACGGCTCATGTTTTGAAGTACAAGAAAACTCTACAGTTACATTCTGTGGAGGCTTCGGGACACAGTTTGCCAAATGGAAAAACATTTGGAGGTTTGGAAAAATCTTGCACATAAATTACTAAAGGCACGAAGCGCCTGAAAGATGGATGAAATCAGAAGCCAAGGAAAAGCAGCATGTGTGCCAAGGAACAAAAAAAAACATGTAATGATTTCTTTTAATGACTCTCCTGCAAAATGGAGAGCAAGCTTCCAGGGCATGTCATATTCTCATAAAAGCAGCTTGCCTGGGTGATGAGAAATACCCTGTAAGTGGTCAGACCGAGACCCAATTTTTCATCCTTTCTGCACGTAGCTCTCCATTGATTATATTAAGTGCTACCCACTGGTTAAAAACACAGCAAGCTCATTGTCTCTGCCTGTGGCAAAGGGCAGCTACACACTTGCTAATTTCCTGATTTATGACACCTTATAGAAGGAATTGAAAGTGGGCACATGGGGGGCAGGGGGGAAGACACACTATTAAAACAGAGGGAGATGAGGAAGTTTGTGATAAAGAAAAGGCAGGCTCTCGTCTGACATGTAATCTCTCTTTTGGCTTGAAGTAAACCTGCTCCTTCAAGGCTATGCCATCAACAGGGCCTGGCTCAGGTTTCACCACTAAATCTGAGTCAACAATCTCTAATCTGGACACCGGGCTCAGGATCCAGGCTCAAGTTGCAGTTGGAAGCAGACAACAGGGACACGGGGAGGTGGGGGCCGGGGGGAAGTGGGGAGAGGAGGAAAAAGACAATCTTTGTTTCTTATTTGATTGTCCGCACAAGGCTGAACTGAGGTCATGTGTCCTTTTATTATTTTTTTTTTTTGGTCATCTCTGAGATAAAACTTCGCACCTCTCCAGCTTTCAAATTGCCTTCCTGACACTTATATTAAGTACAGAAGATATATGTCCGAGAATGGGGGACATAAGTTTGTGGAGCAGCTCAGATTTGGAGTTCTTTTCATCTTTCTGACATGTGATACCGTGACATAAGCTGCCTGCAGTGGGGTTGCTATGCAGATATACAGTTTCTGAAAAGTTACACCAGGAAAACTAAAACCTACCGATGGATTTAGCATTTCACAAAGAAGCGGGATAAAATGTGTGGCAGTTAGACTCAAAAGCTAAAAAAGGTGAATTAAACTTTCGTGAAAACAATCTCCCTAAAAAAAAAAAAAAAGGATCAATAAGTATAAAAGTATCCTGTTGCATTCCTAGCCTTGGGGCCGCTGGCTTAATCCCGCTACTGTATATAATAAAGGAGACCCTGTGTGTTTAATGGCAGGGACAGAAAGAAGGGGGAAATACTTGGGTACTGTTACCCCTAATTTCACCCTCTTCCCCCCTCTTTGTTGCTGCCTTGCCATGATTTTATTTTGAAAAATAAAGACTAGAATAAAAAATATGTTGTCTGAGGCTTCCAGCCAAAAATGTGCCAGCACTTTCCCTTCCCACCCACCCCCCCGCCCTCCCACCTCCCTCCCCAAACTCCTTAGGCCAAAAGCCTTAACAAAAGCTGTTTTCTGTTTGGAAGATCTCCGGGTCCTTCTCTCTCTTTCCTAACCCCTAACACAGGAAATGATTTTATAATTCACGTTATTAAGGAATTCGACTCACGCTCCCCGCTCTCCCCCTCCTCCTTCCTTCCCGCCCCGTTCCCTGGATGTCGACCGACAATAAGCCTGTGGGCTGGCACCCGTCCTCTCCGACCCGGTCTGTGTCAGCTCCTCTACCTGACCCTGCCCGTAAATCATCTCACTGGACCTCTCGGGAGGCAGCCAACCTTCCCCAGCATCCAGCTGTGCTTCAGCGCCCCGGCTTATGCTTAGAAAGATACCTGCGAGCTAAACAGCAGGCTGCTCCCGAGTCAGTCGTGTCCCAACACTCCCCTTCCCCCCCCCCGACATTATGCTTCATGTGATGTCATGCCAAAGACCACACTAGTGATAGGAGAGGCAATAAATCCCTCTCCCGTGGTCAGAGCAGAAAACCACCTCTCCTGAGGTACTCCAGAAGGAGAGGGCAGGTACAGCAGAGGGCTGGCATCACACAGCAAATACGGGGCAGGGCTGCTGGTGCAATTGCCAGCCTGGCATGCCCACCCCCTATCTAAAGCTGACTGAGATGACACCACCAGCGCTGCTGTCTCCCCGGGACCTCTTCAGCCACCTGCCCACCCGCTCTGACATGCCCTGGCGGCATGGAGGACCATGGGGCTGCAAGATGCTAAGGTGGACCCCGAGAGCTAGTCAAAGGAAGGCTCCCTTTGCTTCAGAGGTGGGCTCTGTAATGGGTCAGTAGGTACTGCAGCAACTCTGAAGCCATTTTGGGAGACAATGCAGATGTCCTTGTTCCAGGAGAGAGTCGCAAGTCCTCACTCAAGGGCTGTGCTCCCTCTTCCCAGCCCTGCGGATATCACATTCATGTCTCTTCTATGAGGAGTGAAGAGCGCCTCTCCTGCCTTTCTTGGCATAGCTCCTGTCCCAGTGGGCAGGCTGGAGAAGATCACATCTCATCGACCCTGGCCTGGGATGCAGGAAGGGATGAGAACCTCTCTCAACACCTTGTTTTGTGTGGGCTGATGAGGGCTTGATTCCTTCATCTGGAGAAGGGGAGTGAAGCTGAGTCTCCCGGCCCCTCGGCAAGCCCCTTAACCACAATGCTTTTCTGGCAAAGAAGGCAGCATTACTTCTTCCTCAAGCCCTTTTTCTTTTTTTTTTTTTCTTTTACTAAATAGATGCAGCACAGTCCTTCAAAGAAAAAGTAGCCCTGCTGAGAGGTGGGAATCACAGCACATCTCTGTCCTCAGCTCTCTTATCGGCTAATAATAACCAAGCTTTCCTTCCTCCAGTTTGGGCAGCGTCCCACCTGCAGCGTGGGCTGACCGGATGCCGACGTGTCCCACGTAGGAAGCGCAGGCGAGGCTGCCCCTTCTCCCATGACAGCCAGGTGCCTGGCCACTTGATGGAGGGACACACAACTTTTAGGTGCTTGCATCATTTGCGAGGAAAGGTCCCGGTCAGTGCAGCTGGCTGCCTCTCTGTGTCTCAGATGTCCTTGGAAAACGATTTCAGTAGAGCAGTGGGTGAAGTGGTTGAGTGGGTGGAGGACACTCACCTGCACCAGTAGCTCGGTGGTGATTTAGACACCAGGGAACGTCTTCAAGAAAAGAGACTGTCAGCAGCCTAGGTTACTCTCTTGTTTTCCTCATGGATGGGCCAGTTCCTCACAGTGTCACAGAAGCTCAAGTGCCAATGGGTCATGACTGGCCGATGTGACAGGCTGAGGAGCACCCCTGTGTCAGAGACCCCATCTCCCTTGGAGGTGCTGCAGCGCCCTACAGCCAGTGTCCACTGCACCTCCGAGGGGCCGTGCTCCCACCACCGCTGGAAGAAAACAGCCAGGAGCTGCTGTTCAGCTGTATTGCTCCCACCTCTGTGTGTTTTGCTGGTCCATCCTCTGCTTTGTGGAAAAAATCCTAGGGTTGCCGAAAGAGGCATTGCATTTCTTAGCCCAGGACCACATAAATGTCAAGTCAATTGTGTGCAAGCCTATGTAGAGCTGTTCTACCCATTTCAAGACATTTGAGCCATTATGTTCAATATGGAGTAGGCTCAACTCAATTCCCGACTCTCTCTCCCTCTACTGCACGCAGATGTTTGGATACTGCCTGGGGACCACCTTCCCTCCCTTAGAGATCCCAAAGTCAACTTTGGGTGGGAGTAGAAGGCAAAACAACTCAAGGGACTCTTTCTTTTCTGAGTTATACCTCTGTAAATCCAGAGCGATTCCAGGGGAATCAACCTGTACCAGGCCCTGCAAATTTGTTCTTAGTTTGAGCACAGAAATGTTTGTCATAGTTGTTATTAAATGATGCCTTTACATATTCCAGGCCTATTTTTAAAACAAAGGCAATGAAGTTAGGGCATCCAGTTCTATATATGGACACTCCAAATGGCACTGAAATGCCTCATGCATGTGTTTGGCTGAGTGTTGATTTGGGTGTCCAAATATGGACCTTAGAATGGGATATCTCACTTGGATAAGCATCCTTGTAAATTTGGCGTGCAGCACTTATTTGAACAAAGCAAATTTATTTCCACCATTTAGCAGGGGAAAAGCATGAAATGTTTTCATTTTGAGGGACCTTCTTATTCACGGAATTGGGCCACTCACTCAAATACTGATGTGTGTAGTAGTTCTGAAAAAAATAAAGCCCTCAAAATCATCCAAGACAACGCAGGAGGAAATTAATGCAGAACGTTTGCAGCACGCAGGCCCCCTCTTATTGCAAGGGCAAAATTCTCGCTGACAGCAAAAATTCAGTGCCAGCAGAAGGACCCATGTAGCTTGATCACAGCAAACTCCCCCTCTGCCCCATCAGCGTGAAGGGATGCACGCAGGGCTGGCTGCTTAGAGACCTGAGGCAAAGCCGCCTCTCTCTGCTCATAAAAACAGTCTCTGCATCTCAAAACTGTACGTGTGCAAGGGCTGGAGTGATTGCTGTTGCACACAGGAACCTTCCCCTGTATCTCCCACTGCATCAGGATTTTCTTTGTCTGGCTCCTTGATGGCGAGTTCTCCAGGAAAGAGCTTGGCTTGACTATTAGGTCTTAGTGCCTAATAAATAATGTCAGCAGCAAGCGAGCACCGTTCTGCAAGCCCTTGCTGGGTTCCTGTTAATTGCGAAGGACCTTTTACATCCTTTGTGTAATTCCATTCATTTTGTTGGCATCGTACAAGGGGATGGATTTGGCCTCAAAAATAAAGCAGGTTTCTTTTGCATAATGTATCATACCATTTGGTCTACATTTTGCTGAAGGTTTATGTGTACTCGGAGATCTCTCTCCAGATATACAGCTGGAGATATTTTAAAAATAGCAAACAATTAACTGATTCAACTGTCTAAAGCAGTTTTTCAGATTCCGAATTTTGGGTAAGTTGTTAAGAAAGTGTAAGGTGGGCAAATTTTCAGGAAAGCAAAGGTAAGCTTGTGATCACTGGAAATGCGCGAAGCCAGCTCCAGTCTAGATGGCTTTCCCTACCTCTGCTGTCCTGATGATTTTTGACAAGCTGATTCCATTTCTGGAAAAAGCAGCTCACGAGAGAGAAAGATTTCTCTAAAGAGTCTGTTGTTTTTCAGAAGAGTGAAAATGTGTGCTAACAATTCTGGACCACTGACAAAAGCAAAATCAATACACACGGCCTTAATTTTACAGCCAAGTTCAGATGAATAAATAGAGATGCAGCAAGCTGTTTACTAGGGAGACAAGCTTTGCTCTACATGCCCTTCCAAGCAGGCACACTTATGCTGTTGTTGTTTGCCTTAAATGGCTGGTTAATGAAATCAGTCAAATAGTTAGAGAGCTCACTGGACATTTCAAACCCCTCTGTGGGCAGCGCTGGCTCTGCTGGCCAGGAGCAGGGAAGCAAACCCTATTGCATGACATAGCTCAGGGCCCACAAATCTGTTGCCGTTGCAATTTTGGGGGCACTTGGGAGGAGTTTTGTACTTTGAAGAACCTAGGCTTGATTTCCGGGAGGGGGATTTCATGCATAGAAAAACCACATCCTTCCAAAAGGCAGGCAGAGCACAGCCCCAAAGGCAACAGGAGCAAGCTACAATTGCTCAGATCCCCTTGAAATGAATGAAGCTGCAGTGCATCCATCGGGGATCTTCTCTAAGACCAGGACCTAACTGCACTGTGCTAACCATGAGGGTCTTTCCCCCCCCTCCCCACCCCCTTGAACACTGCAGAAACTGAGGAGTGATGAGGGAGGAGCAAAAATGGAAGGGATGTAGATACAGCCTGCAAGAACACTTACATATTATTTTGCTGAGACTTCAGAATCAGTTTTGTTTGATCTGTGACCAGGCAGGTAGAGGAATGAATAACCGCATGCACAAAAAGGAAAAAAAAATAATAATAAAACAACAGCACGTTTAAGTGCATATTTTTTTTCTTGGAGATTTATTTTGTTTTAATAAATCTGACACCAGTCAGGGAGAGAGAAAAGCGTTGCAAGCCCAAAAGAAAAGCAGAGCACACTGAGGGTGCTGCAGATTCTTGCTCTCTTGAAGATGTTTCATCGTTACCTCTTTGAGCTCTCTCCCTAGACTCAGGAGTTGTTGGATTTCTCCCTCTTTTTTGTTTTTTTGTTGGGTTTTTGTTTTTTTTTTTTAAAAAGCGAGCTTACTCGCCCGGTGTGTTTTCCAAGCTTTCACAGCTCTAATAAATAAGGAGCACCTGTAAAACAGTAGCTTGACTTAAGTGAATCTGTACAAAGGAAAATATAGAAATACAGTATATACATAGTGCTCATAGTGCACCATCACTACAAGGCTCTGGTTCAACTGAGTCTCCTACTACCCTGCTCCCAACACCGCTGAGACGGTCAGAGACACTGCTCCCGCAAACTGTTCCTCACTCCCCCGCAGCAGCCTTATAGAAAAGGTGTACTCTGAACACTCGAGAGTGAACAATTGCTTTATTCGAGTTAGTAAACAGTTACACTGAATCACAAGGTGATCTGATTTTTTTTTTTTTAAGATTTTTTTTCTTTGTTTTTGATTTTTTTTTTTGGTGGGGTTTTTGTGGGGGTTTTTTGTTTTTTTTTTTTTTTTTTTTTTTTCTTTTTTGTATTTGTCAGAATGGGATACTCCACGACTCTCTTACCAATTCAGTGCCAGTATAACATGCTCTAGTGTACTTTTGGACTCTTGGCTACAACTGTACAAGTGCACACAAGTAAATTCTACCCTGTTATCCTCCACCCACTGATTGAGGATCGAATTGCACATTTCTCTTAACCATGACAGGAGAAAGCAAACAGTGAAACAGAATCATGGGGGATCTTTCTCACTTTACCCTTGTTTTCATTGGTTTGTCCATACCATTCTAATTATCATGAAAGGGCTATGCATATGGAGAGATTGTCTCACTGCCTTCCTGGATCACTGAAAACCATCAGGGTTGAAATTTCATCCAAGTCTTTCGTGACGCCCAGCAAATATTCCCCTCAGATTATTTTACACCTTGAGGGAATTTTGGTCTTTAGTTCAACACTCTTGCTCTGTTCCCAAATGGGGCGCTATTTAGGGGAATTTAAAGAGAAAGCTGAGAAGAATAAACATTTACTGAGTTCTCTTGGCGTTCAGTCTCTGAAAAACCACAGTATAAACTATTCATGCTGCTTCTTACATCTGTCAAATCAAAAATTAAAAGCCATAAAAGTGTAACACTGAAAATATGGCATTAGAAAGGATAAAGGTGGCCTTTGTAAAAATAACAAGGAAAGTATATTAGCCAATAAAATATTCTAACTCTTCATTTAAAAGTGCATCATGGGTAGGACAGAGATGACTCTGAAGCGTTGCTACTCCAGTAATACCCCTTTCCCCCATCAAAACTTGAATAGGTCCAAAACCATACAATGCAAATCACGATTCTTAGTGTAGCAGCAAAACCACAGCAGTTTTTTGAAGGAAAAAAAAAATTAAAAAAAAAAAAATCCATATCATTGTCCAGTCTCAAATATCTGAACTTTGAAGTCAGAGAGGGAAAAGTACCTATGTTGGTCCGTGTGGTTTTTGAAACCAGGGTGAAAAATCCCCCCCAGCAAGAAACCAAGAGGAAAAAAGCGTTCCTTGGAGAAGAAGAGGGGTGGTCGCAGGAATGCTGAGCACACTGTGTGGGTCCATGATGTGCTGTCTTCTGGGTCAAAGGCACCCGTGGGACCGAGGCTTCCTCGGAGGGGCTTCATGACAGGAAGCTGCTTTCTTTGCTGGACTTTCAGCCAGAGGGGGTGGTGAGCGGACCAGCTGGTGTCATTCGGTGGAGTGACGTGGTTTGCTCTGCTCCCTTTCTCCATGCAAGGTACCCTGTCGGCGAGCATTCCTGCAAAGCAGAGAAGGAGAAGTCATCAGGGTGAGTGGTGGGAGACTCATTGCAGGCAGGCTGGGTGCCCCCTGAGCTCACAGGGGCAAGCGGCTGGGCTGAGATACAAGCCCACCGCTTCAGCCTTGGCTGCCCCTCGTGCCGCAAGGGCTGTCAGTACGTGTAGCCTCCCGGGTTGCTGGAAAGGAAGATGGAGGAATTCCTGTGATAGAAAAGCTGGAAACCGATATAATAATAGTTCATTCTCTGGGCTTCATAGAGCACCTTTCATCCTACAAGAGAGCGGGTGAATAACGATACTTTGCAATCACACAGAACCCTTCACCCCTTGATCTCAGCGCGCTTTGCAGAGCTGGGATGTACCACACTCTCCATGGGAAAGTGGAGTCAGAAGAGGAGAGGCATTTGGAGCAGGATCTCCCAGCACCGTGCCAGGGCTGCCCAGAGACACCTCACTGCACGGGCTGGTGTGCAAACTGAAGATGCCCCTCTTGGCCTTTCCCCAAATCCACAGTCATACAGAGGCAAGATGTATGCTCAACGCAGCAAAACTGAGCTGCAATGAGGGAGGTCGGGCTGGAGTTCCCCACAATCTCCTCGGTCGTCCCTTGGGATGGTCTGCATCCAGCCTCCTCCCACTTCCACCACAACAGCAGCTGCAGCACCGCAGGGTCACCACCAGCAGAGCACGGTGACTGACAGTGCCTCGCATGACAAACAGAATTCAATTAAAAGCATTTTAGGACCCAAAGCAGAACTAGGCATTACTCTCACCGAGGTGAACTGCTACTAACATCTGATATTTTTAGCACTGAATGCATAATTTCCATAGACCATGTGTGAAGGGGAACAAAACCCTCCAGATCCTACTAGAGCAGATGACAGAATTAGGCAAAAAAATTGTTTCTTCAGTTGTTCCCTTTTTCTATCCTGGTCCTTGTTTCCAGGTCCATTTTTCTTCTGCTATCAGACCAGATGTACTAAATACTTTTCTTTTCTTTTTTCTTTCTTTCTTTTCTCATTTTTTAGGACACAAAAGGGATGCATCCCACAGGACTTATTCAGACAACCTCCTTCTGAAGCCCACTGGTGCTTTGACTGTGTGAACAATACTGGAACAAACACAGCTTTATTGATTTGAGGCCTTCAGAAAGGTGATAGCTCCTCTAAAATACGGAAAGCTTTGCCAGTGATGAAGGCCAAGGTAATGAAAATCTTTGGAATTATGTTTTTGAAAACCAAAATCACTTTCTCATCAGTCTAGTGCAACTGACTGCAACGCAGTGGTTATAAGCTCCTGATGCCTGAGTTTATCTAGGAGCTACTGGGTGATACACTATGGCCTCGTGCTTCTGCTTCCCTTGTCAGTTGACCATGTAGTGCCTAGCAAGGACTGTCCTCTCTACACAGCGTGCTTTGGACTCTGTCTTCTTGAACAGGATCTGCTGTCCCCTAAAGATTCAGACTGAAACTCTGATGTGCTTATTGGCCTTAATTTTCGTGCTGGGTCACATTTTCCTTCTCAGTCTCCTCTACGATCTGCCTTTCATACAGGCTCTGCGATCCATCTCATCACTGTGCTCGTATCCCCTGCCAAACCTCCACTCTTCTCAAAGCAGAGACTGGAAGGCACATGGAATATGCTGACCAGCATGAACTCCCAGAGCACGGAGACCATTATATCTAGGTTAAGGAGTAACATTTGGGCTTTAGGGCAACGTGCCCAGCAGCATGAGCTGCTTTGTGTGTACAGAGAGCTGTGGACAAGAACTAGACTGAGAACTGGGATGCATCCACCAACTAAGTTCTCCTCTTAAAGTACAGGACTGCTTTCTGTCACTTTTTGGCTTGAAAACTTGCTCTGAGATTAACTAAGAAGGGAAGCAGAGGAAATAAAATCTGTAACATATGCATGAAACCTCACTCTGCACTTCAGGTATTTTGCCTGCTCCTCTCTTTCCATACATCAACAGAAACGAACTTCCATCCCTCACTAATCAGTCTCAAATGGCATGGCATAGGCATGGCACAGACTGGTAAGTGATTTGGGAGGGAGGGAGTAAAGAAGTTCACTAGCTCTCGATGCTCTCTGCCTGGAGCCGTCAGCTAGCTATGTAATTCCTATTTTCCCCTACAGCAGATAGACTCTGTAACAGACTGTGGATTGGAGAGAAGGACCTTCCCTGTTGATTGGCTCACATGGCAGACGTTGTGTTTCATGAACGCCTCTTTGTAGCGATCAAGTGACAGAATAAAAATCCATATCATGCACAGCACGCAAAGTTTTATGAAGAAATGAGAACACACTAGTCATCACCGCTTCACAGTTAGGTGTTATACACCTCGTGCCAGCACCAGCGTGCATGGCCAGCACAACAAAGTCAGCTATTTATATCTCCCCCCCAAAAAACAAATTACTTTTTAGGAGAGCAACATATGCTCTTCACCCCAGCTGAACTTGCCCTCAACACACATCAAATCTTGCTGATCAGAGAGAAAAACTGCATCAGCCACAAAAGAAGAATTTTTGTAAGCATAAAGCCATGGAGATGAGCTTATGTGAGTTGCATTGAGGTGAGCACACTGAATTTTGCCCACTTTCCAAAGCTTAGCAGGGCTGGGCTGATCAAGGGATGGAAGACCATTTAGAAGTTAGAGGTGGGCAGCAGTTCCAACCCCGGTAAGCATCATGGAAAAGATAACAGAAAGAGAACAAGTATGAAGGCTCATTTCGGCCCTACTGTCAATGCAGGGGGGCAAAAGGAGAATAACTCAACTGAATGATGACCCAGCTCAAGCAGATAATGTGGAGATTCACCTATGCAGGCTCGGATGCTCCTCTGAACTGAGCTGCCCTGATGCCCTCTGTGGCTGTTAGTCATAATCCGAGCATCAATGCAGAGTTTCCTCTTTGGTTTATGCCCTGACATGAGGAAATAAACCCTTGCTCAGAACAACACGGAGTTAGAGCCTGTAAGGAGAGCTGTGGTGGGAAGCCTGGCCCTGCTTGGTGGAGCCAATCACTAGAAATACTCCTTGCTCCACTCCGCCTCCATGCCAAGGAGATGGGCAGCTCAGCTGTGGGGGCAATTCCTTCTCCTGCTCCCCCATATCCAAGCACCGATCCCTGTGTGGCTGCTCCCAGAGCTGCCCCAGCTGTTGCCATGCTGGTGGCACCTCCTGCTGGCAGTGATAGCCACCAGAAGTAACTGCTTCTACCAGTTGCCCTCCCTGATCATGTCCTTACCTCCTCAGAGGGGCCATGTCACTCACACGGCTTTGGACACACGTGTGCATGCAGACACACAGAGTTTTTTCCATGGTTGCTTCCCTCGTTCTGTGCTCCATTGAACATTTCTGTCTCCAGATACACATCTTATTGTTCAGAAAAAAATTAGAGATGGGGTGGGGAGGGCTGAGGCAACCGTTGATGTGGGCTGGCATGGCAGAGTTTCCATCATTTAGCACAGCACTTAATTCACCCAGACAATGAATGCTGATATGCTAAAAGAGGCCTAGTTCATCTGGGACATGCATGGCCCTAGAGTAAAGGCACTGCAATTATTTTCTCAGGGAAACTGTTCTGAAGATAAACCACAAGAGTGCAGCTAAAGTCAGCATGGGAGCAAACTCAGCCCTGGAAACACTCTGGAATCATCTGTTACTTGTAATAGTTCTGTAATTTATTTTAATTTTTTTTTTTAGCAATTCTTAAAGCAGTTCAAGCTTCTTCATTAAAACCTTCCCCTTTGAATACTTGATGATTAATCTTTCCATAAGCCAACTGAAGGGATCCCAGATTGCAACAGTCAAGGGAGGCCTTTAGCACGAATGGGATAACAAGCAGGGTCCTTAAGCACCGACCTTTGATTTTGAAGGTGGCATTTTCCTTCTGCTCTGGTCTTCTGAGCTATGGATCCTTCTCAGCTTTGGGTCAGATATGCAACTCAGGCTCTCCTGCCTATGGAAACATGAGCTGTAATCTGAGCAGACATTGTGACTTCAAGGAACACATTGGGGAAGAGACTTGGGATTTGCCCTCCTTTTGTGCCGAGGCAGAAGAAGTGGTAGGAACAGCTTAGTCATCCACCACTCTGTGACTGAATTGTTGAAGGGATGCACCAGAGGCCGTGCTTGCAACTGCATCCAGTTGCCTTGTAACTGTGGAAGAACCTTGAGGGACAAACGTGAACTGGAAAGCAGAAGATCTGTTGTGTGCTGCTTCCCTGCATCTATTCCTAGAAAAGCCTTTGGGGAAATTTCACCAGCTTACATCTGCTTTCGGCCCCTTGCTGCTACATTTAATACTGTCACTCACTAAACTCATTCAATGTATGTAAAATTGAACCATGAAACTAGCTAGTGAAGTCAGAAACAGGGATGTATGTCACCATAGCATACAAAGCACCTTGTCACGTAGCAAGGAAATGGTGGAAATACGATTACACCTTCATGCTCCTGTGTGAAATGAGGGAAAAATCACCTCTTAAAAAGAGGGAGCAAAGGAGTCATCACTGTTGAAGAGATCCTGAGAGTCACCAAGATGTGGGGTCCGTGCTCCTGTATTTACCAGGCAGCCAGTTCACTGAAGAGACGCAAGACAGAAAGGAAGCCCTCTCCACCTCTTTCAAAATTGGTGGCAATTGTTCAAATCCCAGCTATTTAGCAGTAGAGTCCGCTCGTGCCTGCTTTGATCCATCAGACTCCGTAGTAGGGATATAGCATAAGGCAAAGGGAAAAGTAGTTTCTTCCCTCCATTATACATCTCCATGAAGACAGTGCTCCCCTCAAAACAGGAGTACAGTCTTGCTGTGCAGCTCTTCTTCATAGCCAGTGGAAACAGGATTCCCTAAATTCAGTAGAGAGCAGTCACGTACTTGGGGACAATGTCCTGGGCTGCTGGAAATCCTCCCCTGTACCACAAAGCAGCAACACAACTTCACCGTGCAGCTTGCTTTGCACAGACAGCCCCTCCTCACCCCTTCAGGTCTGCATTCTCCTGGGCACAACAGCTGCCACCAGCATTTTACATTTCTGTTTCCTCATGTTCCCATCACTGTCAAGCCTTTCATGAAAGTGGCTCCCCACCAAGTGGCAGTGCTTTGTGCTTTCCTCTTCCTGCGGTACAGGGAAAGGAGAAGCAGGGGCTCATGAACTTTAACCCAGTGCAACCAGTGTCCTTGTTCTCCTTCCCATGCTCAGGGGGGCTCCCAAGCAGCCACTGAGCTCTGAAACACATCTGGGAAGAGCCTCCCTATCTGCTAGTCATGGAGGGAGGCAGAGAAATCAGTCTTGGTAGGCCAAGAGAAGTATCTGGGCTTCATTCCCTGGATTTCAGCATCAGTGCTGCTGTCAGGTTTCTCTGGCGTTGCCATCCTTCCTTCTCCACCTACACCACTTTCTGCTTTTCAAAGTAGCAATCTTCCCAGAACCTCTCTAAATATTCTTTTCATTTAATTTTTCACCATTTCAAAGAAGTTTCTCATGGTTTCTCAACTTTTACAGAACTTGCTCAGCAAGTTCATGAAACCCTCCTTTACTTTCAATCTGAAGACAAAACCAGAGTCAACCAGGTCCTCCTGCCCAGCCCCATGGCACCATCTTTCTCCTGGCTTTCTCTGACAGGGGGTCTTTTGTTTACATTTTGGGGTATTTTGAGGTATGCAGGCAAGTCATGCTAAGAGGAAAATACCATCATGCCTCTGGACTTGCAATTTCAACTGGAGCATCCACAGCCTCTGGCTGTGGCTCCCATGGCACAGCACAGAGCCTGCCTGGGCCAGGTCCTGCTTTACAGTGGGGTAACCAGGTACGTCTCCAGAACAGCAAGGCAGCCCATTGCCTTGCAGTTAGTGCAGCACCAGGATATTTGGCAGGCCTGTAAGTAGTTTGTTTTGCCTTAACAATGCTTCATGTGTAGATGTGGCAGAAGATTATTTTTCACTTTAAAAGGAACAGCCAAATTTTCAACTAATTCTCCCATTCTGCGCTGGGATAAAGCTGAAACTTTGCAAGGATCTTTTTTCAAAAAATAAAAAATAAAAAACAAAACATAAAAACTAAAACAGAAGGAAAACCAAATCGAGACAGTTTTTACTCTCCTTTCCTGAAAACAGGCAACCACTGTGATGCGATAACCCTTCTTTAAGCCTCCGATTTTGTCTGAATCAGAATAGAGACTTCAACTTGAATTTCACCAGCCTTCTGTGGGCCCAAACCACTAGGCTTTTGGCTATTCTGAGGCTCTTCTCAATTTTCTTATCCAAGCTGATCTCTCTGGTAAAACCCGCTAAGTGGCCAGAAAAAGGCAGATTAACTGTGGGTAGCATTGTGGAGGAAGAAAAATGGTGAGGATGGGGGTCTTGCCAAGCAACAGCCTGTAGCTCCCTGTGAGAGTCCTCCTCCTCACCTGGGTTACACCTAGGTCTGGCTTTTTCATCTGAAATGCTACTCTGGGCCACAAAATAAAGCAATAACAACAACAATAATAACCATAATAATATTTTTTTGCAGAAGCAGCATTGAATCTTTTAAGTGAAAAGCTTCAGCATTCCATATCAGGAAGCAATCAACATTTTCCCATTTTCTCATGAACAACTCCTCCATCCACAACCATCCAGGGCTGCATGCCTGGCACTATCCCTGTGGGGTTTCTTCCTGGTTTTTACAACCCCTCCTGGTTTTTTTCAGTCTAAGTAAGAGCAGATGCAGACTCATCCAAAGGCTAGGGGCTTCAGGTGGCCCAGAGTGTCAGGTAGATTATACTGCTCAGGAAGGAAGAGGAAAAACCCAACCAGAACACATAAGGAGCTAGCAGGTAAGACCTGGCATAGACTTCAGTGCAGAGCCAGGCACCTTAGGGCATTCCCCTTATCCCCAGCACTGCTGGCCATAGAGCAAACTGCATTGGACCCGACCATTGTTTTAAATTTTCTCTAATTCCCACCTCCTCCACTCACCCAAAGAAAACAAGAACTGTATTTTTACCACCAAGATAACCAGTCCAGCAATAATTGTTAAAGTGCTTCAAATAAAACAGAACTAGAATTTTAATTGTACTTTGAACAGCAGGGTCAGAATTCAGATTATCAGTGATTTTCATGTATCTTTTCTTTTATACTAGTGTTCAAGCGTCTCTCAATTGGAGAAATCCTGTGGGGAAGGGGGTTTCCCCCCTTTTTTTGCATAAGCAACTTAGAAGCAGCAGCACAAGTCGTTGATGAAAGCTTATAAATATTTGGAGCACAAGCAGGCAACACCAAGTTTTACATTTAACCATGTGAGCTCCAAATAAATAGCTGAAAATTGCTCTAACCATAGGTTTCAATATCAATCGGCCAATGATGGGATGCAGATCTTTCCATAGAGGTCGGAACTCAGTAGTTATTTCACTCTGCACGACCCAATCCCTAAAACCCCTATTTTAAAAAAATTTTTTTTTTTCTTTTTTTGGAAATGTGTGCTTCCGTAGAAGATGATTACATTACAAAGCCTGGGAATCCGCAACCAGGACTGGAAGATGGAGTGCAGCAGAGAGTGGGGGTGTCCTCCCCATAAACGCCATTCAGCCTCTTGGCCTCTAGATAATTTGTTATTGTAGGTTGGCTCGAATTTAAGACAGTAATGCTTCAGGAACACTTGGAAAAGCAAGCCAGCTGCAGGGAGGATATCATTACAAATTGAGACACATGTTGTACAGGAATACCATTCTTTTCGAATACCCAAATCGTGTCTGGGGAAGTAAAACCATGCAAATGAGTCAGAGGCAGGACCTCCATCTGTAACGTGCCGAGGGCCATCAGCTTGCATTCAAGGCACCGAGCGCTGAGTGTGCACAATACAGGACAGAATCAAGCCCAGATATTTAATTAGCTCTAATTTGCATGGTAGAAGTAAATGTTGAATAGCTGAGGGTTGTGCAAAATGTCAGAGGTTACTTTGATTCAGGGCTCTCATGAGATGATCACACACGCTTCCAAACACAGCCTCTGCTCCCGGGACTGACATGGAGCTCATTATCAAAATAGTGTAAATAAGGTAACGATTGGCAGCCTCAGCCATGAGGCCTGGACTAACAGAGGCACCCAGCAATGTGTTAAACTTGTCTGTTTTGTACTATGGGATCTACAAATAGTCAGGGAGAGACTCAGCAGGTAATCTGGAAGCAAAAAGTGCTTCAGAAAGGCTTGCTTGTCACAGTCTGATTTCCTCCTAATTTCTTACTCAAATGGCTTTGCTTCTCCTTTACTTGAATTTCCCACTGCTTTTTAAACACAAATTAAATTTGCTCTTAAAATCTACTGCTCACTGCTTGACTGTGTCCAATTTTTTCGTACCACAGTCCTCAAAAGTGTTTTGCTCCTTTCTGACCCACTTTCAGGTATTGCTCGTAACACTGAGAAATAGTTTATAAGCTCCTCACAGTTGTTCAGAGCTCACTGCTCTGCACTCAAGTTGGCCATAGTTGTTTGAGGGTCAAGCTTCACAAAGGCTATTAGGTGCTTAGCTCCTTATCAGATTTCAGTGGCAATCATCAGACATATACTGTCCAGGATCTTGGCCTCTGAATGGAAAGGCAATTGTTGTCACAGATGATGTTTTTACAAGGGTGCCTGTCTGTTTTACTGTGGTCTTTGTTGTTAGGGACTCTGTATTTAATCATGAGTTGTGCTTTTTTCCCCATAAACTTTCCCTGTGCCACTGATGGTAGCTCGACAGCATAAGAACAGGCTACGGAGAGCTAGTCTCCTCCTATTGCCTTTTTATACTTAACACTTCTGAACTCAGCCAAATCTGCTTTGCAACAACTTAAATAAGAGGAGCATTAGGCCTTATATGTATGAAAGTGCTTGGTCAGTCTTAAAGCCTGGCAAAGAATTGCAAGTAACTCTCTTCAATGTGAATATAGGTTATACCATCTTAGGGAATGGCATGGATTAGATGCTTATTTCAGCTGAAAGAATTTTCATTTCACAAGACAATTAAAACTAATAAGGGCAAGTAAGCACCAAAATGATCTCTGAAGTCAGTAGTCCCAGGTCCTGGGAGCTGTCAGGAAGGTTACAGCCTCCAGGAGCCACAGGCTCTGCAGATTTCTGTGGGTCTGTCAATTGAGCTATGAAATTTTTTGCTGACTGGAGCTCTGGCCATGTGTTTTGTTTGCCAACAGCCCTCGATGTTCTCCACCTTTGCAAATCAGACCAGGTGTAGTTATTTTCTCAGTTGGGTTCAAGAATCAGATTTCATATTTGAAACATATGCCCTAGGAGGTTTTATGGGAAAGCAGGAGAAACTCATCCGAAATCAGCACTTGTTCCTTTGGTTCAAAGAGCGTGCAGTGATCTGCAGCAGCGTACCATGAGCCTGCTATTTACTGCCACTGAGACGGAAGTTAGCGCTCCCACACCCCGGCAGCAAGATCTGGGAGCTGAAAGCTACTCTGGAAGTATGTCATTTTATACTTCACCATTTGGAGAACCACTTTTTTTTTTTTTTCTTTCCTTTTTTTTTTTTTTTCCCTAGGAAATCCTTTTTCTGATTTAATATATCTGAGAAGCTACACGGGCAATTTGGAAACGTAAGATCACACTGCTAGAGCCAGGCAGCTCTCAAGAGCAAAGCTTCAATTCTGAGCAAATGTGTTAAAATTTTGTGGTGTTAACAGTCTCTCTGCCCCTCTGGATAAATGGAAAATTTCTGTAGGCTCTTAAGAAGCCAGGTGAAGGAAACCTTCTGAATCAGAAGAGTAGGTGTTAAGTGTATGAGTCCAACTACTCTGCTGATTTAAATTAGTTTAGCACCAGTGGCACTATACCCAGTTAAAATTAGCTAAGGTTCTGGCCCATAGTACTGTGTCAATGAAGATGATCATCATAAAAATGTGTTTAAATCTATAAAATCTGTTTTCAAGTATATCTTTAAGGTCAAATTCTGTCTTGATCAGAGTGAAGAGGGTAGGGTAAGATGCTGGTAGGTAGATGCTACACTGACAGGGGAGCAATAAAAACTCTTAGGGCAGAAAGGGAGGTTAATAGCTATGCCCCTTGCCTCAGGAATCCTGATCAGAGCAGGAAATCTTGTGCTGGACCATCATGGGCAGGGGAGCTCACAGTGGGATACATATTACTTCTGCTCTGAACTGGAGCATTCTGCACATTGTATATTTTTACGACTACAATGTATGGACTAGACAGCTGGAGGTTTGGACCTATAACTCAACAGATGCTGACCCTGGGAGATACGGGTTGGCTCTGTAGGTGGCCATACTCCTACTATTTTCATTACTTCTGGGAGAAATTGTGCTAACACAAGCAGAATAACTCCCTTCTGCCCCCAACATACACACATACAGACAAACACACAGGAGCTAGTTGTGAGCTTAGCGTGTGCCACCTATTTTCTAATTTAGTTTACCATAACTATCATGTTAAATCCGAGCAGAACTCAGTGTTTCCATTTATTTACTTTAGGAAACCTTGACACCAAAACTGGAGGGTTAAAACTGATCCTGCCTGGACATAAAGCATGCAGGCAGGCAACACTAACACTGCTAATTTTAGAAACTCATGTTGTTCAAACTTGAAAAAATAACATTCAACAGAATATTCTTCCTTGCCTCATTCCTTTATGATAGTAGGACTTTGGCATCAAAACATCTTTTGCTGGTTCTTCAAATTGCATCAAGCTAGAACAGCTTGACAGTCCACATCCTGATGGAGAGACTAAACTTTAACATCAAGGATTATGTTGCTGATTAGCACTTCCAATAATCAAGTAATTGGTACATTAAATAATCCAGAGCTTGGAGACTTGCCTGAAAAGGTCACGCTTGCATGGATTCCTTTTTAGAGAGTCCATGTTGCTATTACATGAATTCAATCTGTCTGTCCAGAACTCTAGCGTAAAAATATTTGGCTAATTTCCTTCTTTTCATACAATTTGATGGGAAATAAAAAACAGGAAAAGTTGCACATTAGGGCAATATGTTCAGAATTTCCAATTAGGGTAGGCGGGGAGCAAGAGAGAAAAAGACAATTCCCTGGACTTTTTCTTTTCCAGGCTTAGTTTTCTTCTCCAGCATGGCCAGTGCAATCAATACAAACCTCCAAGGGCCCAAGTCAACACAATTATGAGTGCAGCTCCTACCCTCTTTGCATTTTAGTAGAATTTCTATGAGATTGAGAGTCTCTCATGAGGGATCCTCCCCACAACCAGACTGCTGAAGGAGCAGGGTTTTACTTCTGACCTTCCCCAAAGCTGGACAGGAGGAACTCATGGGCACGGTGGGGGTCAGGGCTGTGGCCTCAGGGGCTTCACCGATGCTCTGTTGCCCCTGCTCGTCCTCTCTGTACAGACATGGGCAGGCTCTGAGCCCCATGCAGCCTTCACACACAGACTGCTGGGGGGCCAGAAATCTAAGCAGCCATCCTGCTCCCTGGACTGGCTATTACCAGCACTAGTGAAAGGAGGGCTCTGCAGGAAACCAAAGAGTCCTCGCCTCAAATCATTCATCAGAGCTGCACAAATCACTTGTGTGTGCCTTGAGAACCTCAAAACCCACCCACATTTCACTGAGGTACCCACTGGAATGAGATGGTTATCATACTGTTTATTTCTGCAGAGTATTTTGGGTATCCTCTTTCCCTTGAAGTACACAAGGATCCTGGTGTCATATCTCTTCTGCACAGAGGCTACCTCTTTTCTTTTTGTGGAGAAAGGAGGGGATGAAAACAGACTGACTAATAACCATCACCATGCCATGCTATGCTATTGCACAAACCCCAGAGGCACAGCAGACACCTAGGCTGGGCTTTTTAATTTTCAGCCTCTGTGGGAACATCTATGTCTGTGCCAGTCACCCTAAGTCTCCTTCACAGCAGGGAGAAATAGGCACTCCTAAGGCACAATTTGTCCGAGCTGTCTTAGTTGTCAACTTCAGGATGAGCTCAGCTGACTCTTTGAAATGCCTGTTTCTCTAGGCTGATTTTAAAGAGAATTTAGACAATTAGCTCATGTGTCTTCATTCCAAATGTCTATATTGGGTCAGATTAATCTTGCCTGGCAACCTGAAAACTTTCCTGTAAGGCAACGCTTACACAGAGACAAAGGAATATATAAAATTCTTGGTGAATGGGAAAATGGATATTCCTGAGGATAACCACAGTGATAGTTATTGACATTTAGATAATACAAAGAGCCGAGGACAATAACTGAGTGATAAAGCATCCTTCTTGTCTTTTCAATGCAGCTTGTTCAGTTTGCCCACTTTCTCTGTCAAATACTCTCTGTGAGGTGATGTCACATATAATCGTGTCAACAGGCAAAAATACACAATCCAGTGAAGCCAGAACTCTCTCGGAGTTTTAAGGCTTTGGCTCTGGAGGATGCTAAATTCTTCTTGGGATCAGGACCTTGGAAAGGTGGCATTACTGCAGCCTGGATGGTCTGGACAAGCATAAATAGAAGGTAAGAACCGGTCTGTCTGACTACAGCACCAGCACACAAATGTGCAAGTCTCTCAACACTGGCTTGAAACAAACCACAGCTATAGGGGGACTGAGTAAGGTGGGAAAGGATGGGTTAACCATGGCTCTCTTAGAACTAAATAGAAGGGATACAGTTGAATAGTGACCTTCTTGCTAGATAAAAGCATGTGTTCTTTTATGAATAGACCATCTCTCAAGCTCCAAAGGTGGCACACTGGGGTTTGCAATAAAGATCTCACTGCTGAGAGAGACATACCTCCCTCTCAGCAGTGGTGGAGGTCAGGGAGAGGTATGGAGAGTCCGTCCATACCTCAGGGGTGGCTAGGCCCACTAGAAGGGACAAAGATTTTAAATATTGACTTGACTTCTGATTTATTGCATATGTTGGTTATTAGTCCAAGAAAACTGAAGTTGTGCTCTGTTCTTAGAAATGTATCTTTTCAATGTGTCAGCACACGCCGAGAGCAGAGAATAAGGGTTCTGTTCCATTGAAGAAAGTAAATAAATACTGTTTGTGATCAAGGGAAGCAACATTTCCGGCACTGCAGCCAACACAGGGAACGCAATGTTAACGCATAGAAAGGGAAGCCCAACTGGATACTGAGGTATCATTGACGGTGCAATGAGCCCCATCAGGGCTTCATCTCCCTGATGGAGCAGGGAGAGGTTGCAGTGGCCCAGGTTCCGCAGCCTGCGCTGCTGTCTACGGCTGCAAGTGCCAAGCCCTTCAAGGCAACGCTCGTATTGCACCGCTCCAGTCTCTATTTGTGCTACCAGGGACGGGGATTTACTGGAGGCTACAGACTATTCCACGGATTGTAATGAAATCTGGCATGTCATCAAGCCACATCCGGCAAACCGTCAGTATTTTACTGCTGAACAGATTTCTTGCAACACCCACCATTTTCCCTTTTCTTGAAAGAAGCTCTCTACGCTTGTGAATCTAAACAAATGCAATTACATTTGTTTCTTCCTCACAGGTTTGAAGCAACAGACATATATTAATCTAACAGTTTTACAAAGGCACTGTTTTATCAGAGGGACTCAGTAGGCTGGGAAGAGGGTATGAAGGGTGGGGGGTTTCTGCCTCTGGAGCATTGTCCTGGACAAGCCACATTTCATAGAATAGTTTGGGTTGGAAGAGACCTTAAAGATCATCTAGTTCCAACCCCCCTGCCATGGGCAGGGACACCTCCCACCAGACCAGGTTGCTCAAAGCCCCATCTAGCCCAGTCTTGAACACTTCCAGGGATGTGTTCTGGACACACATCCAGACTTCTCTGGGCAACCTGTTCCAGTGCCTCACCACCCTCACAGGAAAGAATTTCTTTCTAAAATTTAATCTAAATCTCCCCTCTTTCAATTTAAAACCATTATCCCTTGTTCTATTGCTACATTTTCTTCCCCATCTCTTCTGTAGGCCCCCTTCAGCTACGGGAAGGCCAGTTGTCGATGGACTTACCCATATTTCTGCCTTGCTTTGCAGCCCTACCAAGAGCCACACGCATATAACAGCTGCAGGGCTGGGGGAAACCTCAGCTTTTCTAAGGTGAGAACTTGCATCAAAAGCAGATACCTCGGGCCAGAAAGTAAAGCCTCACAGCACAGGTCTTGCTCAGATAAGCTACAGCAGGCAGGTCCCAAACAGCAGGGAGTCCCTAAGCACCGATACCCAAGGAGGGAAAGCTCAGGGAGAGGGGGTTCACTCCCTGGAGACCAGCCTGGTTGAAAGCCAGGGTGCAGGTCTGGAGGCAGATCAGAGTAAGGTGGTTGGAGATGACCATTTGGTAAGTCAGTTGGATCTGAGCTAGCAGGAAGCAGCTGGGTCATCCTGCTCTGTGCTACGCTGTAGGGCAATTTCAATCATCATCATGAAGGCTTGAGTTGCTGGTAACTCAGTGGGAATAAGTAAGCAGATTAATGGCCCAGACCTAAACCATATCCTAGGCAGAAAAGCACTAACTTTGACATACACAACACAATAATTTCACAGCCAGCACCATCACGAAATGTTCTGTGAGCAAAATGAGGCTGCTGATGGATGGAGTACTGACAAGTATAGATGCAATACAACACAAAGAACAATAATAAAACATAAATACCAATAGTTTTCTGAAAGTGCTGATAAATCGGGACCTCTATCTTGTTTCACAAAGGCCACATCCGCGCGAGTTTAACCTCACACCTGAAAATACTCATTCTACTCACAGAAGGCAGTAGTGATTACACAAACCTTTACTTATTCTGATTTCGAATTCGGAGACACCTCCTTTTCAATGGTGGCTCCAGATCCTCTGGCCCTGTGCTGAGTATTGGCGTTGAGATAATGCACGGCGCGATAGCAGTCTTTTCTGCTGGTTTTGGCACAGGCTGGATCACGCAACCTGTCTTGGGCAGCATCCGCAAAGCATACGCATGGTCCTCGTCTGCTGGATTGTTAAGGTTCGGGTCCTGTTTGTCTCCCCCAGCAAGGGGCTCTTCCCCCGTCTTCTTGCCCGTGTCTCCCTCAAGGTGGCAGTTTGATGCGCAGTTGTTCTCCTTAACAGACTCCAGCTCGCTCACCGCCAGCTCCTCTGGGGGATGGGTTTTTTTTGGCTCCTGGGGCGGCTCCGGGTTCTTGGAACCCTCCGTGCTCTTCGTGCCATTCACAATGACGTTGCACACCGCTGCACCAGCTTCTAGTCCCGGCGTGCCAGAGGGCAAGGAGACAGGACAGCAGTGAGCTCCGTCACTGCACGGTAATGTTTTTGAGTCAACTGGGCTGCAGTTGTCCCTGCAGTCACCGCAGTTCCTTTTGTCTGAGCTACCAAAAGCCAAATTTACAACACTGTTAGGTTCACGTTCAACTTTCACCTGGGCATGTAAAGCCCTGTGGATAACATTGTGCAGCCTAGACCGGTGGCCTACTGTTAGGTCTATCACACCGTCCTGTGGACCCTGTAGCACGCTGGGGAAACCAAATTTACTGTTCACTGGACTACTAGGTCTGACAGTCAAGTCAACAACTTCATTTTTACTGTGCTCCTGAAGCACTTGAGCTTGATTTAGGGACTGGCCTGAGCAGCTCGGTGACGAGTCAGAGGATTTAGATGATCCTTGCTTTGACTCTCGAGGGGATGAAGAGCTATTGTTTGGCTTTGCCCCAGGCGTCTCGCTGGAGGTACTTGGAATGAAGCTTTCGCCGTTGCTGGAGAAGCCATTGGGGGGTTTGGAGTCGTTGATGTGAGGGATGGGGATGGGAATGGGGATGGGGACAGGCAAAGGGACAATGACAGGATATGGCACTAGTAGAGTTGGAGGTGGCACCAGCGGGGCAAGGGATGGCAATCCAAAGTTCATCATCTGTGGCATAGGCATAGGACCATTTGGCATCATGCTGACAGGGGGAAAGGGAAGACTGGGCAAAGGAGCTCCGGGAGGGGGAGGTGGCAACAAGCCTGGAGGATTCCCAGGCATGGTAGGTGTTGTTGGGGGATGGATATGAGGGGAAAGCATTGGCCTGTGCATGGGGCTAGAGGTGGGACCCATATTTCTGGGACCACCTGGTGGGGGACCAATTCCAGGAATCATTGGATTTGACAGCGGGCTGTTAGGATTTGAGGCATGGTGAGGCGGCCCACGAATAAATGGTGGACGGATTTGCTGCATAATTTGCTGTTCCATGAATATGGGCAGAGGAACTGGCCCACGGTTCGTCATCACCATGGGAGGACTGCGAGGTGGGACACCAATTGGAGGCACAATGCTAGCAGGTGGCTGGACAGAAACTGGTGGAATATTTGGATTCTCACTGATGGGAATAGGTTTGGGAACTGGTGTGGGGATTTTAGTGACAGAGCAGTTGGCAGTGTCAGACGGAGAGGCAGTGGTAGATGCTGATGGTCCAGGACCTTGAATTTGGCCAGCTGCAGACGCTGGGGATGGGGCTTTTCTCCGAGCATCTGCTAGCGGTATATTCCAAGAATCTGGAGTCAGCAGCTGCACCCCAGTGCCTTCTGCTTTATTTTCGACTGGAGGATGTAATGTACTGCACAGTCCAGCTGGAAGATTGGCCTGTGTCTCTTTGTAGAAAATGTCCATTTTGTACTGATTGAGACATTTTGCACTGCAGAACTGAAGCCTTCTTTCCCCGTCCCCAAAATCCAGATACTCTTTTGTGTGTCTTATGTGCTTACACCAGTCACATACCTACAACACAGTAATAAAATCAAATCAGGCAAGAATAGCAATCCTCTCTTCATAGTGTTATTTCAAAAGTCATTTTTCAGTTGCTTTCTAAATACTCATTTTTCTAGCAGAAAAAAAATAGTTATGTTTGTGAAAACTATGCTTTCTTTGCTCCAAAATATTGGTGAATTGAATGCCACTCCCTTTTCTGGCTCCCATGATCTCAGTTCTGCTTTACACAGTACATTATATATCTTAAACCCATTCCACAGAGAATCCTCAACTGGCATAAACTCTTACAACATGCATATATAAGCATACAAAATCCATATGAGTACGGCTGTGATTACTCCTTGGTGGTAATCTAAGCACACCTGTACCATCTGAGATGCCATACTACACTAGGAGTATGATAACTGGAAAAGGACTCAGACAGTTGCTGGAAATGAATGCAAATAATTTCTGCTAAACTGCAGCACACTGTAACATTTCATATTCTATTAAGAGTATCAAATACTAACTTGGAAAGGGTGTGGTATTTTAAAATGGCATCATGAAGCAAAAAGCATCATTCATCCTTTGCCCTTCATTCCAAGGAGAAGCTTGGAAATAGTCAGGACATTTGTGTGAGGTTCAAATAGTCCCAATTTGTGATGTTTCGGCAAGCTGGAATTATTTTCTAAGCTGTTTGCCCATTCTTGTGTACGAGTCACTGAGTAAAACTTCTTGGCAAGCAAGGGTCTGTTTAGCAACTTTTCAAATACTATGGCAAAAAGTTTGTGTTGCAGGCTCATTTCTGTTTTGTTTCTCTGCTTTCAATTTAATCCATTTCTGTGTTACTATTGGTGTGGTGAAGGCATAGCCTTTTTTTTTAAAGTAAGGCTGCAGAACTAATTAAGCTGTGAAAGGTTTTCCCAGTTGTAAACCACTAGACACCAAAGTTCAAAAAATAGTCATTCTAGGCTTCAGAATCCATTACTTCAGAGAAATTATTGTGATTTCATTAACACATTAATTTTGCAACACCAACAGCTCTCACAGATGGTGAAGACATGATCTACAATTCAAATATGACTCTTGTTTGCACAAATGCCTTTCCTTCATATGGCATTTTAAACAAGAATTAATATGAGTAATCTTGCCATAGCTATAAACAGATAAACAGATGTCAGATTTTTCAGTGCCTTACTTTTTTGACAGAATTTTACACACACAAAAAAACCATTTTTGTCATTTACATTATTTCTCAAAATACTCCGTTGACAGAGAATTTTGGTGCTACCAGCATGTTGAGCCTATGACCATGTCAGAATACATCCTGGTATTGTTTGTTCTGCCTTTTCCTAATAGCCCATATTAGCTTGTTTTGAAAAGACTGTATCTTTTGTACCAAAAAAAAAAAAAGGGAAAAAAAAAGAAAATGATTGTGAAAAGTCTGCATTAAAAGGATAATTAATTTTAATAACTATTGGCCATATAAACAATTCCAAACAACATATGCCGGGCATCTGATTACCCATCTCATTTAACTCTCAGCTTTCCTTTAATATAAACAGTGGTGACATTTTTGAGTTTTCAGTAATATATCTCTAATATATATATATACACACATGTACACACCCACCACCCCTATATGGTATGCCTATTAGCCTGTTTATTTTAACTCTGCAACCTTTTGTTTATCCAGTCGGGTTGCTATTTGCTTCCCTCTCCTTCCTCCCCCATCCCCATTCACACACACACACTCCTCTCTACCATGAAGTTTTTATTCCGACATTTAAATCAAACTAAATAATTACTTGAGAATCAGCAACTATTAAGTCACCCCTGAAGTTTGGGAATGCAAAGCCCAGATTTTTAGCTTGGGCACATGGACACAGCGCCACAGGAGATAAAGCAGAGGGGGTGCTGGTGCTGCCCGACGCGTGCGGCAATAGGACGGGCGAATTTCCAGCACGATCCCCCATGCAAGGAAGAAAATTTCCTGGTGAGTTCAAACAGGGCCAGCTCGGCATGGAACACACACTGACGATGTAGTGCTCTAAAAAACGTGGACAAAAAAGGGCCGTCAAGCGCACAGAAGAGTCGAGATAAATGCTTCCGCTGCCATGGCCCGCGAGGTCCTGTGGGAAGCAGGCAGGGGGTGCAGAGAGGAAGGCAAAGCACCCCCACTTCCAAGAGCCCCCCGGGGTTTTAGCAGGCATCGGCTCTCCCTCTGCTCCCCGCAGGAGGGCTCAGCGGCCATCGCAGACAGCACTGGAGCTGGGCAACCCCTGGCCACAAACAGTGCAAACGCCCAGCAGTGGGCACTGAACCATCCCGGGTATTTGGTGTGGGAATGGGTTTTGCCACCCACCTGGCAAGTCAACACAGGGTGATCTGAAGCAAGCACCTTATAACTGACCTCCTGAAATTCTCTGACTTGCCACTGACTTCCAAGCAGATAAAAGGGGAATTTGTGAGTCTACACCGCAAGTTAATAAGCTACTATTTAACTCACTAAAGCTGCTGAATTTACCTTAAAGTCATTTTTCATTGAGAGCTCAGTCCTGTAGCCACAAAATGCTACCTTTTTGCTTATAGGGAACCAGAAGGTAAACCACTATGTTCCTTCTGCCACTTGTAGGGTAGGCTCTTGCCCCAAGGGCTGTGCAAAGAGGCAGGGGGTCTCCCCACGTATCCCAAGAGCTGCACAAATTGGTACCAGGAGCTGCCAGCTGGTTCCCAAGAAAGGCTAGGGAAAAATGAAGCCCACTCGAGCTCAGCACCTGCCTAAAAACAGTGTGTGCTTGCAGGGGAAAGATGAGAAAGAAACCAGTCTTGGAGGCTGCTGTAAGGGATGGAGAAGGACTTCAGATGCAGCTGCTTCCCTGATTCAGTCCTGGGATGGTGCAGCTAAGACTTGCCCTTCCTTCAGGAAGGGAAAAGAAGCAAACCAACTTGTAAGCCTGCTGCCACGCAAGCACCTGAGAAATACAACAGAGTAAACCCAGCCTCCTTATCTTTTTAGGAAGAGCCCCCACCAGTGACTTTAATTAAACTGACTGAAAGAAAAATACAGACCCCCAAAAAGTTGTGGCATCTTTTCTAATAATTTCTAATAATTTAATTTTATTAGTTATCAGTTGAAAAATTCACTTAAATAATTCAGTGTTTTATTGCTGTATTGATTTGTTTATCTCAAGTTGGCTCCTATGTCACCTCTAGCTAAACAAATATTTTCTCCTCCCTGGTAAAAGATTTAGAAATCCTGCTTAGAAATTCTCTACTGATTTCTGCTGTTTTCAATAATTCACTGAGGTACAAGAAACTCTGAAGTCTGCCTGCCTCACTCACATATTAATCACAGACCATTCTGTATTTTTTATCACTAAAATTAATTAAAGCCACAGAAATTAAAGGCAGCAATTCTGTTCTCCTGAACATCCTGGATGGACCAAATATCTAATAATTGTCTCATTGATTTTCTGCAACGTCTCAAAGCGTTGAAGTTAACATCAGTGAGAAATGTCTATCTACTACATCCATGTATTTAATTATTTTCTTTCTTTCCTTCTTTCTTTCTGTCAGTCCATCTATCTAAGCAATCAATTTATGCTGCTTGATACAAGTATAAGATGTGCATGTCATACACAGGTAACATGACACCTTAGAACACCATACGAAAAGGTAGAAAAACATTCCCTGCGATGAGAAGGAAATTACTGGAGGAGAAAAAATGTCACTTAAGAATTAATGAATCAAGTCTGTCTTAGAGGATTGATCATTTAAGATGAGGTCAATGAATTTATGATACAAATGGCTATATCACTAGAGGTAATAAAATGGAGCAATATCATTCATTTTACAACTAACTAATGACGTGCTCAGAGTAATTACAGACTTCTTCTAAAAGCCTACACTGATTAGTTCAGATGTGATAGGTGAAACATATATATCTTTCCGTTCAATAAAATAATATTTTCTTATCTGTAAAACACGCAGCCGATGTCTTATTTTTTTTAAGTACTTGCAGGCTGTACAGAACATCACCATTCTTCACAGCCAGCTCAAAAATCTCTCTGTCCATTTATTCCTTCTGCTTCCATTTTCCTGCCTCATTCTCTCCCTTCACCGTACAGAGAAGAGCTAAACCATGGCAGAGCTTTAACGCACAGGAGTAGCTCCCCAGCTCTCCTGGGGATTAGTCACGAGAAGTTAATGCTGTGGGGTCATGTCGGGAGGATCTGACCCAGCACCTGTGGAAAACAGTGGGGAGGCTCCTCTTTAATGCAATCAACCGGCTTTGGGTCTGACGCTCAGCGCCAGACTCCGCTCACCCAGGAGTCCTCAGGAGCCTTGCCCCTGACCTCAGCAGGAGCAGAGGCACGGCCAGGGATTTTGGAAGGAGCTAGCTGTGGCAGAAAATCCCACAGCACAAGTTAACAAAAGGGGTACCCGGGAAGAAAATAAATGCCATGAGGATGAGTTGCAGAATTTCCTAAGAAAGATAGGCGAAGCAACCATTTTGTATGTTTCTATTCAAAAGG
>BJBW01008858.1:6308-31824 GCA_004320125.1 Scolopax mira
CTAAATCTGCTCTTCTCCAGTTTAAACCCATTAGCCCTTATTCTGTCATTGTCCGCCTTTGTGAAACAGACTCTCCCCAGCTTTCCTGTAGGCCCCCCTCAGGCACTGGAAGGCTGCTATTAGATCTCCCCAGAGCCTCCTCTTCTCCAGGCTGAACAACCCCAGCTCCCTCAGCCTCTCTGCTTAGCAGAGGTGCTCCAACCCCCTAATCATTTTTGTGGCCCTCCTCTGNNCTCCTCTGGACCCATTCCATCAGGTCTATGTCCTTCTTATATTGAGGACTCCAATATAAGAAGGACAATTACAATGAAAGGATGGATAAGGGGGTAGCAACTTATACTTGAATTTTGCACCCATTCTTTACCACTACAGATGGCACATGCAGGAAGCAGGTGATAGATGGGCCAAGCATAGAGCAAGAGCCAGCACTGTGTAGATCAAAAGATGTCCTAGTCTCCCATTCCAGCACGCCTTACAGAAGCACGAATCTTATGAATTTCGCTGGACACTGAGAGAGTTCCTAGCCAAACCATTTCCTGTTCTACTGGTTTGGTTGACCACAGCTTAGGAAAACATCCTGGAAGTTAGACTTGAGTGCCTGGGATGACAACCTTTTCCATGGTAAATTTATTATTTGGCATATAATTCTCAACTAGAAGAAGGGCTGCCATTTCAGGAGTGTTTAAATTATTCCTAAACAATTTATATGGATTTTATCCCTATTTATGCTGAAAGTTCTTAAAATTTCTTTATCTAGAGAGAGTGTTTTCTTACAGAAACTTTGTGTTCAAACTATGGTGTATTGAGCTGGTTTTGGTCAATGTATTTAGAGCAAAGACATTCAACTACTACAGTTTTTAAATCAGGAATTACTAGATGTCAGCCTGGTGACAGGCTGAAATCTGAATGAATCAGCGTGTTACATGAGATTGTTCAGCAGATGTTTTACTGTGCAACCATTAGTCAGAGATTACTTCCTTGTAATTCTCTGGTATTCCCAGAGGATGATTGATATCCAGCGTCATCTCACATAAATTTCTGTTCCTTGCTCCTCCATGTTTGACGGAATGAATTTTGTGAACCACAACAAACTAATATCTGATTTTGGACCTATAGACCCATTTTAATAGAATTACAAAAGCAAAACTAATTGACATAACTTAAAAGAAAACAAAACTTAAAAGAAAACTTAAAACAAAACTCTCTCTGTCAACATTTGAAAATTTTTGAAGTATGCTTTTGTTGGATAACGCACTATCTTTAGACAACGCCATTTTTGGGGAGGAAGAAGAGAGAGAACATCCATCAGACTTTAAAGCATTTCTAATGTTTGGGATGAGGCACTGCATTAAGAAGCCTGTTGATCATATTTTTCATTAAATGCTTCATGAATATTGCTTCCTCTTCTCTTGTAATCCATGCTTATTTCTTTCAGAAAACCTTCCCTTCAGCTGTTTACAATAGCACAATGGCAGTGAAAACAGACTCAATTAGAGTTTGCCTATTTCTGAATATCTGCTTTCATATGTTGCTATTCTTTGTGAGAGTCACTAAACACCTGCTTCTTATTTCCTCCCCTGCCTCATTATTGTTATCTCTTCATTCTTCCTTCTGTTCAGTGTTTTAATTCCTAACTAAACATCTTTCACCTCTCAAGTTACAAAACTAAAGTGATGTTTACCAGTGTCTCATAATTCACTCTGGATGCATTATATTAATGGCCACTCCATGCACTGTGTAGTACTTAGGACAAGATAAAGGGATCACACAGAAAGTCTGTGTGAATCTTGGCCAATGCTCCTGTTGCTCAGAAGGGGAGAATAAAGGGACGCTGCACTGAGAGCATGCAAAGAAGCCCACACAGTAGCAGAGGCCAGAGACTGTCCTGTGTACCAGAAAAAGGGGTTAAAACTCCCAATTGTGCTCTAACTCTAGACTTTTCGCGATTCAACTTTAGATCCTGCCAACTATTCTGAGATAACTGCCTTGCACAAGAGGGCTCAGTAACCATTGCTTCCTAGGCATTAGAGGAATGAGTACAATCTTTAATAATCTTTGCAAAAATCAGGCTCTGAGGTTTTATCCACCATACATGGTAAGCACTGAATCTGCATCAGGAGTCATTTTTCAGAGCTATTCTGTACGGTCATCTTTTTTAATACTGAATGTAGTTTTGCTGCTTGTTTACCAAAAAAACCTGTCTGTTAGCCATCACTTGCAGATCTTGTTTGCTATGTTCTTCCACATTACTTCTCTAATGCTATGTTGTACCTCAGCCTTTCAACCAGGTAGCCTGTAGGGCTGAGCTTTTGAATGGCAGCTGCATACTGGGTTTGCTTCACTGGGATTTTAGGGTAGCTTTGCAACCTTTAATTGTGGCTGAAAGACAGAATTTGTTCTGTGCGCTTCTTTAAGGTGTCATACAGATTAAGAGCGGTTCTGATTTTTCACTCCCTTGCTTCCCATGAGGAGAGCCTTTACACTGAGATCAAATCTATGAAAAAAAAAAATGTGCTCAAGTCACCCTAATTTCAACTGATATTTAACACCCTCTCCCCCTGGTGTTTCACTAACTTCAGCCTCATGCAATTAAAAGGCACTTTATCAGAATAAGAGGAGACATGTACAAGCAAACAAACATAGATGGAAACTTTAAAGGATTTTATAGACCATAATGACTAAAATTAAAAAAAAGTACATCTGAAAATCTAAGTTATTATTATGGACTCATTTGATAGGTGAGCAAACCAAATGCACAGGAAGAAAATGATCCCACAGCAGACATTGTACTGAGAGACCGTTAGCAAGAACAGAATTCTAGTCTCCCTGCCCCCTCCTCTAAGAAAGAGATCAAGAAA
Organism: Scolopax mira; assembly: GCA_004320125.1. Classification (NCBI taxonomy): domain Eukaryota; kingdom Metazoa; phylum Chordata; class Aves; order Charadriiformes; family Scolopacidae; genus Scolopax; species Scolopax mira. Next base: position 9,167 of record BJBW01008858.1, read on the forward strand.
TCCCTGGATTAGCTGTTTATGAATAATTGTACAGATAAAAGCCTTTTGAATTGTCTTCCTTGATTTACATCAACAAGTTCATACTTGAATTACTGCCCTGAGGGATCTAGATTTAGGTTTGGAAGTATCTGCTTGCATTAGTTCAAGTCAGTGCTCTCTCAGAAGCATGAAAAACCCAGAGAAAAAGCATCATCTACTGATTAGTCCCAGCTGTAGTGTAAGTATGGGAACTCACGTGGACTAGTGGGCTTTAAAATCGGCATTTTCCTTCAATTCAGTCTCCACCAGCTCACAGTCTCTCCCTGATCACTCCCTTAGAATAGGCACAAAGAGAAGAAGTGGGATCAGATACAGACCAATTTCAGTTTGAAACACAACAGCTCCCCTGGAGAACTCTATTGCACTAAAATTAGCCTGTGTAAACCCCAGGAGCTTGCTCTCTTTCCCATCAAAATTAAACCTCTTTTCTTCACCCTGAATTCTTATCTTGACTCACTTCCTCATCTGTTTTCACCACTTGTGCTTTGCAATGACATCAGCTTATTTTGCTGCCATCATACCCAGATGCAAGAGGCACTCTAGAGTAGTCATAAAATGTCATTTGTGGTCATTTGCCTGCCAGTGAAGCAGAATAGAGTAGGTCTTTCAGATAATTCCTGGGACACTTCTAGAGAGGAACTGGTATTTCATGGCTCTTTCCTGGTATTACCTACAAGTCTATTGATTGTCATGATTTTACAGTAAAACCATTGTCCACTAGAAAAAAAACTGAGACCTCCGTTGCTGATCCCCAGCGGAAAATGAACAGTTATACTAGCTGAGCTGTTTTCACTTGTTTAAGTTCAGACCAGTACAGAGAGGTAAAAGGCTTGTATCCCTCTGCTAATAATTCTGTCCACCTCAGTCATCAGTACCTTAATATCTCCTAAAGAAGCAGAAAACCACCTCTCATGACAGCAGATTTGAGCTAATGAAAAATCTTATTTGTCTCAGAGATGGGAAAACCTTGAAAATGTTAAGCGAGCAACAACTGAAAATGCAATAGTATTTATCATGAAAATAATTATATTAGTAATTGTATCTTGCACAGCTTTTTCACATTTCATATTATCAACTTGTACCTACACTTTAATTAGATTAATGATATCATCTACATATTTTAAATGCTAAAAAGACTTTAATAAAACAGTCCCAGAGGAACTAATTGAAGAAAAAAAGAAAAAAAAAAAAAGATACACATTTCATAGCACTACCAGAATACACTAAGGCACAAATGGAAATAAACACTCAAGAGAGAAGCAAGGCAAATGAGTTGAGTAAACCAATACATTTTTTTAATGTACTGCAAATCTAAGCATTTGTGATCTTCTGCAGCCTTTGATGTCAAAGAGATCAGGTTCTAAAATCATGTCTGCTTTGTGTTACAAATAGAAATGCTCCTTTCCAATAGATATAGTGGCAGATAGCATAACTTCTCCAACAGTCCTTGAGTATTGTCAGTGGAGAAACAGAGGTGACCAACCAGCAAAGCTGAGATTGTGTGTCACCAGCCAGGCATGAGGTGGGCTGTGGGGTTCTGCTTCACTTCATCATGGGGAAAGCCAGGCAGTTCTCTCACAGTTACAGCAGGCTTAATCTGAATAACTGAAGAGGCATTTTCTTAAACATAAAAACAAATCTGAGTGAATAACATGAGCAGAATGAGGGAGCACTAATATAGGGAACAGCAGAATAAAAGAGCAGTCTGAAGTGTCCAGGGGTCATGGTAAGAGAGAAGATCTTCCATGCATAGTTGCTATGCACTGGATTTATCAAAATGAATCAGAACTTTTTAAGGGTGAAAGAGAGTTTAAAATTATGATTCTATATTTACCCTATTAAAAATATCTGTCCCTCAAAGGTTTCAAATAGCTTTTTTCAAAGAAAACCGTTGACATTGAATTTCATCTCTAAAATAATTTCATGTCAGATTTAGATACTTGCTACATATGAAATTTAAGATAAAAGGGTCAACTTCAGGTGGATTTTCTTTCTGTAGCAACAGGTGTAATTCCTAGAAATAAGTAGTTCTTTATTAGAATGGTAGTGCTAGGAAATTTAGATTTTTTTCCGACGAAGCAGAAAAATATTTGCTGTCTCTAAAACAAAGAAATTTTAAAACACTTTCTGTCTTTGTTGTTAAAAGCATCATGTCAAATTCATAATAATCCATTTTAGTTTATGGTCCTTACATTAATAAAAGGAAATAGTACTTCTAAACTTTAGCACATGGGAGCTTGCACGACAGAGAAATTTGACTTTGACAGAATAGCATGTTCTGTCTTCTTTGCATAATGCATTCCGTTCAGATGTATGATGCTCTTTCTCCTAGCAGTTAACATGTGCAACAGTGTGTTTATACAAGTTTGACCTTTCTGTTCTTCCCTATTTCTGAGCACATGAGCACTTTGAGCTGATAAAGCAAAATACATTTTTAAGGTCTCCTCTACTTTGAAAATCCTTGAAAAGAAGACACCTCTCTCTCTGACACAAAACTGTTAAAAATAGACCAGGCATATTCCTTCCCAGCACAATCATAAAACAACAGTGAAAATGCTTCATTTGTTGAAGCAAGGAAATGAATATCATACAATAAACTTGTACTATGCTTAGCAAAGGGTCCATGAAACAAAGTAAGTTAACAAACCTGCCCACCCTGCCAGGTAGTGACTGGCTCTCTATAGACCCCCAGCCTTGAATGTTTTAAGGACAATAGTTATTAAAAGTACAAACCCAGATAAGATCATAACCAAGGTTGACTTACTAATTTTCCAGGTTTTTTTCCTCTTCAAAGTGCAAAATATTTGCCCTAAGCATAGTTGATACCATGCTCCTATGCACTTAACCACCTGAAAGGAAAGCAGCTACTATTTCCCTTTATTTTATCAATTTCAAAATGATTGTTTTCATTAGCCGACAGCTGAATGTCCCTTTCCCCAATAAACAGTTACTTCCATTAATTAAGCAGAAAATTAGAATTAATTAGTTTGTGTCAACTAACATTACTGTAATATTGGCTTCACAGTTAACTTTTCAAAAGAATGCTAAGAGGTACTTTGTAACTCAATGAAATTAGCTAAATAAATAATGGGGACCTTTTTTTTCTCACTTTTAGGACAAAAATCAGCTGATAATCACATTTATGAAAGGAAAAGCCCTGCTTTTTTATCAACATGAAATCATGAGAAAGGTTAAATTTCCAAATTCACATAAACATAACTGAATATCAAGCTCTCCCACAGGAAAAGAAAAAAAAAAAAGCACATTCAAGAAAGACCACATTCTTGCAGACTATCTCATAGGTATATAGGGATCGGTCTGTTTGATTAAATCAGCTGGTCTTCAAATTATCTCTCATACCTTGGAAGCGTATTTCAAGGTATGTAAAGATGTAATAGTCAATGGATGGATGTAATAGTCAATACTAAAAAAATATAGGAAATTACTGATGCTGAGGCTAACTTTTCTTAACTGGAGGGTATCGATTTAATTGAACTTCCAAAACCATCAGGTTTCTAGTGATATTCTCTAACACTGTCATTTATGGGAACCTGTTATCAATAGCTTATGGATTTGCCATATTTTAACATCATATTCCAATAACTTTACATATATTGAGAAAAAATTCTTCTGTCCTTTACCATAAAGATTCTGGGTAAAAAGCTTATAGTTTAACCTGTAACATGAGTATCTTAAAACTGCTAATTAGGAAATTTAATACCACTGTAGTTTGTCAAATGGACTTTAAAAATCTTGACCTGTTGTGGTTTGGGAGGGCTGTTTCCACCAGAAAACAAGACTATTATCACCTATCACAGGTGATTTTCTGACCTGTGTTGGTACATGCTTTCATGAGAGAGTGTTTCATTGCCTGCTTGTATTTTGTTCACATGGGCTGTAGGTTGTGGTCAGAGTGGTGTAATGGCACCTGTATCATTAATGTTGCATTTGTTGCAATAGTGTTTAAAGTGAGACAAAGTTTAAAAATGGTTATGGTTTAAAAGGATACAAGCTGCTCTGGAGAACGCATTTTAACTCTGCCAAAAAATCACCAACTGTATATTGCTGGGCAACTAATGAAAACCAATGCTTTTCAGCAGGTGCTTATTAAAGTGCATTTAATTCTTTGCATCTGGTTCTGGTTTGCAGAAGGACTATTTGAAAAGTAGCTAATCAGAACTGTCCACTGAACAAATTCATTGGTATAAATTGTTGAATTATGTCTTGTAAATTGGATATCAATCAAACCAACCTACCTCTGCACCTCTTAGTATTGCACCTTTATCCTATCTTTCAGTTCCTCATATGTAAAATGGGAAGAATGTCTCACAGGTGTGTTTTGAAGATAAAGACAATGAGTTTGTTAAGTGCTCAGATTCCATAGTAAAAAAAAACCACAAATAAAAGCCTCTGAGGGCATAAGTGAATGTTCCATTCAAAGGGAGTTAGTGGTGCAGTAAATAAGGCACTGAGGTGACATGACTAATGAGAATGATGTAAAAAATTATGTTAAATAGCTAGCCACAGAGTGAGTCTATGGTAGGAGGAAAGAGGTCATGAGGCAAGAGCAGGGAATAAGTCAGAAATCTGTTGGAAGAATAAAGTAAATTGATTTAAATGGTGAGTTAAGTGGATGCAGTGGTAATTTTGATAGTCCCTGATTTGTTAGCAAATTCATTTTATATAATGAATAATAACATAATAATAACATCAGCAGCGCTATTTTCTGATGAAGCTTGTACAAGAACACACTAGCTGCAAACAGTTTTTAAGAAATGGGTCAAAGAAAGTATAATAATGACATTAGAATCAACAAATGCTGTAATTACATTGTATTTCAGGAATAATAAATCACTCAGAAATGCTGATAAAATATATATTTTATTTTATCAACTCATGAATTTAGTGTTCTTGCAGCACTCCACTCACCAGGTTTTCTTTGTTAATGGAGAGTGTGAATAAAAAAACCAACCAAGATAGAAAAAACACATTTGAATTATTCATGGTAATGATTTCACACCTAAACATTACATGAAAACCACTAACTATATTGTTAAAATAAAAGGTAGCATGACTTATGAGATGATCCTGAGAAAGTTTCACTTGTGAAAATAGATTCTGTACATGTTATTTGATGCAATATAACTGAATATTGCAAAAGTTTAATTCCAAGGTTTTGGGCATTGGAAAGCAGTGGCAAGAAGTGGTCTTGCATTTGTATTCCCTTAAAGACAGAGAAGGCTCTGGCGAGACTTTATAGCAGCCTTCCAGTACCTGGAGGGGGTCTATAGGAGAGATGGGGAGGGACTCTTTATGGGGGACTGTAGCAATAGGACAAGGGGTAAGACTTTAAAACAGAAAGAGGGGAGATTTAGATTAGATATTAGGAAGAAATTCTTTACTATGAGGGTGATGAAACACTGAAACAGGCTGCTCAGAGAAGTTATGGATGCCCCATCCCTGGAACTGTTCAAGACCAGGCTGGATGGGGCTTTGATCAACCTGGTCTAGTGGGAAGTGTCCCTGCGCAGGGCAGGGGGCTTGGAACTCGATCTTAAAGGTTTCTGCCAACCCGAACCATTCTATGATGATTCTATTATCACCTGTAGAGAGTGTTCTGTGTTTTTGCCATATATGTTCAGACTTCTAAGTTTCACTTAGCACAGCATTTCCTACAGAAAGAGACATCCCTACTCTGCTAGTGGAGGTGATCAAAATGGTCTGTAAGTGCAGTCTTGCTCCCTGGTACCAGGGCAGGTACCATAGCATGAAGATTAAACTAATGAGAGGGTCCCTCTAGGCAGAAGTTTGATGTCTGTTTAGCACCACAGCCCCTCACGAGCTCTTTCATACCATGTCAGTCAGGAGGCTGAAATGCTATCATCCTGATGATATATAGGACCAGAGTAAAATCACAGGCCTGCAGTGGAAATGGTTGCAATGTTGGTTGCATGGTCTCCTCTGTTTTATCTTCTTTTCCCTTGCTGAATCCTGGAAAAGAGCTTACATACTCTCTTTTGGCTTTCAGCAAAATGCTGTAACTGTAACTATTTTCAGCTTCCAAAAAATTATGTTTTCAATGACAAATTTAAACTAATTACTGTTTTTGCTGTTACTTCAGAACCTTGCATTTTGTTTGATCAGCTCTAATATTTATTTGTGGGTGCCACTCAGGAAGTAATTTAGCCCATCATGACTTCTACAGTGAAGTGCAACAAACTTGATTTTAAGCCAGAGGTTGCCATGCATGTGGTACGTAACAAGCACAAGTGATGATCTGTCTCAGATGGAGCTCTTCCAGGGATGTTGGCTCTTGCACAAGAAGCAGTACTTTTGCAGCCCTTGAAAAGAGCAGCCCTAAGTTACAACTGCAAGACAGCAATATCTGTTGAAGCTTTGAACTCTACCTCTTCTGTTTCAAAAGGCCTGGAGACCAACATGAACTTCCAGGTACAGCCACAGAGCTGAGCTGAATTCAGATTTCTCAGCTCTGTAGATTAAACTGAGTTTTGCAGTGGTGGTGGAATGGGACAGAAAGGAACTAAGGGCTGGAAGGAAGGAAAATTCAGATTTAAAACAGGGCTTTGGTTAAAGGAATGGTGGTACAGGCAGCTGACTGTGATTTTTCCTCTGCCTTAACATTTGACGCAGCTGCTGTTACAAACCACCCCTCTCTTCCTGTCCCAAACCACCATGTGTCCCTCATGCTGTGCTTCCCTCATTCTCAAATGTCTCTTAGCTAACATTCACAAGGGGAAGAAGGAAGTTGGTTTAGGTCAAACTGTCAGAGGACTCCTGCTGCTACTGGTGTCATCACCTGTAAGACCTCACAACCTCATCATCATCCATCACAGGAGCAGGTTAGAAGTGGGGGCAACTTGTCAGGTTAAAATACCTGAATCCCTATAGTTTCCAAGCTGCCACCATTTTTTGCCAGTACGTGTGCAACCACTCCTACAATACAGGATGCTCAGACCCTTTTGGGACACGTGCATGGTCCTTGCACTCGTGTGAGGTTTGGAACAAGCCTTCAGCCTTTTAAGCAATTAGACTACAGTTGTTTATGTTCCTGTATGCTCAAATCTCAAATCTGTTTTCATTTGGTTGTTACTGAAACAGGCTGTGGCTCATAATGAAAAATATCTGAGGGAAAACAAAGTACTGTTGTTGGTACTTAGCTCACAGGCAGGACTGAAGGATGGCAGAAGAATGATGCTTAGGCATCTTAATGGAAAAATAACACCGTTTGAACAATAGCAACCTCTATAGGCTCTCCTAAGTTATGGTGGATATATGCACTGTTTGGTTTTGGAAAAAAATTCCCTCAATCTGAATTAGGAAAAATTTAACACTTTCCGTAAAATGTACCATCAATTCTGTTGTGATTGAAAGTGAAAGAACGTTTCCTTTTAATGTTTCTTTTAGATATTCTTTGTTACGATTTTTTTTTTTAATAAAAGGTTCAACATGCAGGAAAGTGAATAAAGAAGAGAAACAAGACCCTTACTTTACTCCTTTTTTCCTGCTAGGTTTTAAAGTGAAATAAATTTCCTCAGAAAAAATACAGGTCTCTATTTCTTTGCCTCATTGTGTAGTGTGTATGTGTAAAAGAATTATTGTCTGAGATCTCTCAGCTGAAAATTTGGGCATATAATTGGAAAGCTGCAATATTTTTTCTTTCATTTTCATGTGGAAAACAAAATTTATACACATCATATCTGGCATTAGAGAGACTAAAATGATGCCTCACTTGGGCTTCCCATTCAGCAATCTAGGATGGGAAACAAGGTGGTTTCTGAGCTGTAGGCTATGTCACACTGTAGGATAGCTGTGCATGACAATAGCTTAACTACACCTGTGACAAAATACAGACCACAGGATGGTCTAGAGAAGGGGCTAGAGGAGGGATCAATAACACAGACTTTGGTTACTTAAAAAAAGAATAAGAAAAAAAAAAAGTTGATAAAGCTAACTGAAGTTTGGAGAATTGCCTGCATTTATATATTCTATAGCAGAAAGGAGAGAACTTTGCCCAATATCCGTCTGCAAAAGGAGAGTGAAGCTTATGCAATGTCATGACTCAAATTTGTCCTTCAGAGCTTAGAATTCATATTCTCCCAGGCCTACTGATAACATGCCATATCAACAGATAGAAACAGGCAATGAGTACCATCAGGAGTGCCTGAGGTACTACTGCAGGCTGGGGAAACATCCTGAGACCTGGGAAAGTCACACTGCAGTGACTGTAGAGTATACAATGGCCACATCAGAGATACTTGGTAAATAATATTCCAGTAACAAATCACATCTTCCAGTTGTAGAATTCCTGAAAGCATTTTGAACTCCAAAGGGAGAACTCTGTGATGTTTGCCTCTCATGCTTTTCTGAAGAAACACAGATCTCAGCACACATTCAGCCAGAGCTATCTCCTGTTACAAATGGTTTATCTATACAGGGCTTTGAGTGCAAGTCCAGATTTGGGAAAGATAAAGAGTGAAGCCTTGGCTATTCATAAAACCCCCAAGGAAGCTTTTTGTGTAGGACTGCCTGGAAGACTTTAGCCCAGGGTTTGGCATTTTCAGAGCATATCTGTTCAACTTCCCCTGGGGCTGGGACTCAGATACATTCTTGGGGTGCATGGAAGGAAATTATTATTTTCATACCATTTTAAGTCATGTACTTGTACATCTCTAGTACCATCCCAAATTGATGGATGCTTATTTGGGAGGTGTATTTCTTGACAGAAGTTATTTTAACCAGGAAGAAAGAGGCACAAATTTGGTGAGGCTAATTATTTGACAAATAATTTGTTTACTTTCTGATATGCCTGATAACCTTTGTAGTAGGTGCACATGAGAACATGGCATTTTAGATTAAGAGTGTCATTGTGTTTAGCTCAAATGCCTCTTGGCAGGCAGTGAAATGGCTGGCTGTATATTTACATGCAAAATGTCATCTATATAAATCAAATCCTGAACACAAATACCTAGAGATATTGTTTTTCTGTATGCAAAAGTTCATCATATTTTGTGTGTTCTTGAGTGTAAGGCATGAATTAAGTATTTGAAACAGTGTTCAGGAGCTGAAGACAGTCACTTTCCCTCTCTTGGACAGCCTGTAGAGAAATGGCAAAATCTGTCCTCAAACCAAGGATTTTAAGATTTTATGCCAAAGTGTATGCTGTGTCAGAATGTCTTGCAGAGCAGAATCCTCTGCATTCAGCAAATCTAAGCTGTAAAACAGCTAATACCATAACAAATAGCTGGTCAGTCTTGAGAGCTAAAAATCAGAAAAGACAGACAATGGAATATCTCAAGTGAAAGAAAATGATACAAGAAATAATGAATTACAATAGTACTTAAATTTCTCACCTGGGATTAGACTCTCTCCTGTGACCTGTTGAATCAGAGAAGGACTAAAGGGGATATTTTTTGAAAGGCATGTGGATGCTTGAAGATTAAGCTGGTGGCCAATGTGTTTACAAATTGTTAATTTTCAGTGGAGCGAGGCAGTTAGTTGACTCTGGATGTTTTTTGATGCCTGTTTACTCTGAAAAGGGTTTATTGCTGTTATTTGGAGAACATTTCATAGTGACACACAATATATATGACAGTGTCTGCTCCTCAGTTCAGAAGAATCTGAAATTTAGCAGTGTCTTCTTCACATGAAAATTCAGGTTTTGTTTTACCCATTTCATTGAAAATGGACTTTCACCAAACTACTGTTTGGTGCTGAGCACAGCAAGGTACAGAACGGGATCTTTTTTGTCTCGTTTATTTCTGTGATTCAAAAAGTCACCTGAAGTTTTCAGAGACAAACCACTGTTGAAATTTGTGGTTATGCTTGGTATAAAAATAAGCCCTTCCAGTCAAGGATTCTAACACTTCCCCATACTCAATGTATGGGGATTGTGTAAAAAGTGTAAAAAGCTGGAAAACAATTGTTGGGATTCATCCCAAACAGAACTGACTACAAATCTGCTAACAGGAAAAAGAGAACTTAGCTTTTCCCTTCCCCGTAGGCTCCTCTGAACTGCCAAACAATAAGACAGAATAAAACATTTTTGTTTCAAAGCCTCTAGAAAGGTCTGCAATAAGGCTTACTGTGTGGCACTCGAGCCTTCTTCGGATCTGTGAATTTTAGGTGCTCATATAATTTCATATAATCACAGGTGCTCATATAATTTCAGCCCAAGTTAGAGGCATTCTCCCCCTAAAAAATGCTTTCTGTGAAATATTCAGCAATTCCAAAGTGGATCCAAAATCAACAAGTGATGTTCAATACTCCCTGTCTCCTTAGTGAGGAAAAATGGAGAACTGGAACACACTTGAGCAGGTGGAGAAAAGTTACTGCAATCTTAATTTCCATTCTCTGAGAAAGCCCAGGGGTCTGATATGAGTGAATTTCAATCAGATTTCCACAGAGAAATCTGTTGTTATTTTATCCATATGACATATGGAGAAATTGTCTTGTCATGGTCGTTTCAGTCACGGACATCCATTCTTCTCACTGCTCCATTTGGTTTCACAAAATGTCTAGATTCTGCAGGAAGACTGGTTTTTGCTTTTATTTGTTCAGCTGAATTGTCTCTTGCTGCCTTAAGCAATTTCTGTTGGAGAAGCTGGGCACATGGACATGAGGGATACTTAACAGTACCTCTGTTTGCAGGATGCCTTCCTCATACAAAGATTCAAATCGGAGATTAGGTGACTTTATGACATTTTATGTTTACATCCTTTTTCATGTGTGTGCTTGTGTGATTCCTATCAACAGATTGAGTTTATTTTGGGGATCTTGCTGTGTTATATTTTATGGGGAGAATGAATAGATTTCATTTGGCCATCCGACATGGGTGGAAAATAAAAAGATGCTTACTTGGGCTCACCCCCTCTTTTCAGATCTGAAAAATAATTTGCATGCTTGCAGTAAGAGTCCTAGCAGCTGTCTCTTATCACAGACTGTTCCCAGCTTCAAAATGCATGAACAAATGTATTTGGAGTGATGAATAATAAATAACCTTTATCTCAACATACTCTTTTATTCCACAAACTCTCAAGGTACTTCACAAAAAGTAATAAACTTTCTATAAGGAATACGGACCAACATGCTGCCACCTCCACGAGGAGAAGTAGCAAATCCTTAGCAATACACAGCTACTCTGCAGAGGACAGATACACACACACACAGAGCCTTTGCCTAATGAAGCATGCATAAAAAATAGGAAGAATTCTCAGGATTTTGCCTTCTGTCCACAAGCACTTGTCTGCTGATGAAAAGTAAATGGGAAATGAAAGATAAGAAATGACAAAGGTTGATAATCCTGATTTCTGAGCTGAAGTCTTAATCGGATTTTAAAAACAAATAGTAACCCATATTTTGCAATGTCAGGGGAACTTTAAAAATAAAGCGGGACTGACCATCTTGGAATTTGCCCAGAACACCAAGTTTGAGACGCTTGCCCATTGGGAAATCACCCCGTCACTGTCAAATGTCTTGGTTTCTCTGTATGAAGGGGCACAGGAACTCCAGTGAGGGCAGTGTCCTCTCCAGATTCCAGGCGTTTGTGCCAGCTCACAATTTCCTGACCAAGTTATTGCACTGCAGTGTCACGCACTTCTCTCAGAATTTTTCTTTGAGTTTTATGCTGCAATTCTTTATGTTGTTGGGGCAGCTAATGTGAATTGGCTTGGGGATATAACCTGTGGCTGGGGGCTTCAGCTGTCTGTGAACCCCAGCCTACTTTTGCACAACACAACTGTCACTGTGATACAGTTTTACAGAAAAATTCTGTTAAGGTATGAGAAAGCCATGCAGGTTAAGAAAATCAAAACAATACTCAACAGTTTTTGCTGCGGGATTCAAGAGGAAAATACTGACATGAAAAGCTGTAAAATCTGTGAAAAGAAAAGCAAGAATACGAAGACAACAAATATCAAAGATCAGCCTACAACAAGTAGCTACAGGCAGATCCTTCCTTGCCTGACTGATGACTGTCTCTTCAGCAGAGACCCATCCAGAGTCACAAGAATATTTGCATGGCCCTGTAGCATGGTAGCCCTCATTATCCACTGCATGCAAATAAATGTTATGTACTCTGAAGCTGTTTTTGTTGCTTGTAGACTCAAGCACAGTAGAGATACCCAACCAAAAGTAACCCAGAGGCAAAAGGCTAAGGAATAAGTGAGCCTTTGCACAAGGGACACCTGGTTCCATTCCTCTTCCCCTCATTAATTCCCACTGTCCATTTTCTCTGGGAAGCCCAAACTGTCAACTAGCTCCATGTTCCTGGCAGCTGATCATGTTAAGGGAAGAGAGGCTGAAGAGAGGAAAGGAGATACATTAGTCAAGCCTTTTCTTTCACCTTGCTCTTAGCTAAAGAAGAAGGGCACAATTAAGTGATAAATGAAAAAAAAGCAGACATAGGAAGGGAATCCAACAGGATGAGATGGTTCAGAGAATAACTGGAAATGAATATTGTTGCCTTTGGTATGATGGCCGTGTTGACTCACGACGTACTGGTACTGATCTAACTAGGCCAGAGACACATTTCTGTTTCTGAAAGGAAAAGCAGGAAACAATCTAGATTAGATGTTCCCTGAAAAACAGAAAATAATATTTTTGTCTCCTAACTGTTTCTCTTCTCATAAGAGATTCAGTAGTGCGGTAACATTTCCATCTCGTCTGGGCAGTAGGAGCTCAGGCATTCGTTGCCAGCACCCACAGGCTTCCAGTAGGCCAGACAGGAGTGAGTTGCATAAGCAAGGCTGGAGAGAAAGCCTGCTTCTAGAGAACTGACATCACTAGTTTTGGCAGTACAGACCTATTCTGATCCACATCAGCTGTCAAGCCTGGCTTATAGCCCAAGTCAGTAATCCTGCAAGCAATGCAGATTTTCTATTACAATGAAAGTATTCCTTTCTTCCCATTTTTATTTTTTTAAAAACTCTCTTTTTAAATTGGGGTTAAATCACAAACACTAAAAGAAGAGATCACATGCATAACCCCCCAGTGTATTTACCTATGTAAATAACATGTAATTTTCACTATCTAATTACTGTTTCATGTCCCATTTCCTGATGTAATCTATATTTAAATTGCATATTTGCCTCTATCTAGTTTTTCATAATGTGTCTTGATATGAATATCCATACCACCATTGAGTGTTTGATTACTTCTGTGTTAACTTTGAAAACACTACCCTTGCAACACAGCAAACAGCTGTGTGCTGTGGCTGTATAACAGTGAAGAAAATAAAATACAATAAATAATGCTCAGACTGATTTAACAGCACTGTTTGGAATCAGGCCATGTTTTTCTTTGTTTTTTCCTCAGCAGTATTTTTTCCCCTCTTATAAATTAAACAAAGTTAGTCCTTACTATAGGTCTCCAAATTATAACTCTAGAGACTTGATTTCCATGGAAAAGGATTGGTGCAAGCAATACACAATGCAGAATTCCTGCACATTTTTCAGTCAGGAGAGAAAAACAGTTTCTATTGCAGCTGAATGTGCATTCCTTTTTCATCATGTGAAATTTCGAAGAACATTTTTGCTGTCCAAATCAGAAAAAAAAATAAAATAAAAGAAAAAGTTACAGTCTGGAGGAGTTCTCTGAGGAAAAAAAAAACATCAGGAGAAAGATCAATAGGATGAAGTATTCTGGAGCCAGTCTGAAACAGTTTTCTTCCATTATGACTGTTTTCTATCAAGAAGCTTTGATGTCCAACTTATATTTCAAAACAAAGCTGTTTTTTAAAAAAATGAACAGAACAATTTAATTTGGAAAAATAATGAAAAGACAAAATATTTTTAAGACTTCTTTGTTTCATAGTACAAGATCTAGGAAGAGAAACAGGCTATTTCCCATCTCTTTTACAGTTTAGTACCTCAGACTGAATGAGCCATGCCCTGGCAGTGCTCATTTCCCTGCACTGACTACGGAGGAAGTCTAGAGCCACTCTGAGACTGCCAAACACAGCAAGGGATGCCCTGGCGTGGGTGACTCCCCGTCATCAGGACCATTAACTTGTGAAAGACAGACAGACAGGCTTGCAGGTGGCAGGGGAGGGGATTATTTTATGACAATGATATGTTGACTCCTGGCCACAAAGAAAATTTTTCTGCTCTTGTTTGACCCCCTTTTGAGAGACATCTACACATCACGGTTTCCCACCTTGCATAGTTAAGCTACTTGAGATCATTTTAAAGATACCTGAGTAGCAGCTGCCATTCATCCTTACAAGCAGTGAGCTCACAGCTAGCTAACTTGTCCTGCCTTTTTTTTTTTTATTTTATTTTAGAAGAACCCGTTACTTATACATTCACCTCTGGGGGGTTCTTCTAAGTGTCTTCACACTGAAGGCATCATTCTCTAACAACTTTGCAGTTATGACTCAGTGACTTCAGAGATTTCCAGCCTACAGAAGAGGGAAAGCTGGTCTGAGCTAGAAAGTCACTTCTGTGAGAAGCCAGTCTCCTACTGAGACACGATTTTATTTCGTGGCCTTCACTGATTTATCATATGCTACAGAGTAGTTAAGAAAGGGAGCTACACAAAAACTTTAGGCTGCAAAATATCTTCAGCTAATTAAGGTGTAGTGTCTGAGAGTTACCCAATCTGTTTCCTCTGTTTGCTGTCTCCATTGCTACCTATAGAAGTCAGGCTTTCTAAATCTGCTCCACAGAGGCAGAATATATTCATTCCTGTCCATATTAGGATCAAAAATGGACACGATCAGTGTGGCAAGATTTTGATAGGACAAACTTTCTCCCAGTTCCTAATTATCAGCTTTGTTACAGGGACCAGGCTGAAATGTATCCCCACACTTCTGCACGGGGAGGTTTCATGCAAGGAAGAACTCTAGGATTAGCTTAATGGCATTTATTAATTTCATCAGCAATGTTGAGAGCCAGCGTTTGATGGGGACTGAGCTCCCAAAAGATTTGAGAGGACTGCACCCCATATTGGGAGATGACAAAGGTACACTCACAGAGCCCATTTTTGAAAATCAGATCTTAATACCTTCATTTTATGGGAGATGAGAGCATTATTCACTGAGGACCAGTTCTTTCCCACACAATATATTTAAGAGAGTTCTACTGGGATATAAAAATGTAAAAATGCAATTGCCAAAGTTATTAAAATTAGATTGTTGCTATGTAACATGCTGCCATTTTTTAATCTATGCAGGCTGCATCTTGCTCTTGGACACAGTTCAAAGCTGAAATGGACAAACTTTAATAACTCTATAAGGACCAGCAGGAAACTGTAAGATCCCAGAATTGTTCTGAGCTTTAACTAAGTTTTACCTTTAACGATTCTGTTCAGCCTCCAAATAAACTGAATAATGACTAGAATCTAAAGCTTATTTAGGAAGTTGCCATAGTAACAATTTACCTCTAAGCCTTTCAGCTTTATTTTATCTTTTTTTCACTGTGGTGCCCTAAATTACTTGAAACCTGAATAGCTACAGTAATATATCCATGTCTTTGAACTAAATAACATGGTTTTTCTAGAGCTCTTATTATGTGAATATTGATTTAATTTCTAATTGGGACTAGGCGTCATCTTGCTGACAGCATCACTGAGAGAAGCCATGTGAGAGTGAGAAAGATTATGAACAGAAAAAGTAGGGGGAAGAAAAAGAATGCTGATTCCAATAGGAAAGCAGATAGACTGATCAAGCCGAAGAAACAGTGAATGGAGTAGAATTAGGTTAAATGATTGAGTTTATACGGACTACAATATGGACTGTATATGGACTACAAACCTCTTACAGATGCAGTGCTGTTTGTTTCTGCTATTATCCTCTTACATTTTATTAAATATAAAAATATCAGAGGAATCCAAATTCTGGTCTGTGGATTAAATAATTATTCATGCCAGTGCAAAGGGTATATTAACCCTAATTATTCTAATTTAGGTGCATTTTCCATTCACTTTTTCCTGGCATGAAAAATCATGGAAGTATAAATCATTTTGTGAAATGTTGTGACCTGTATTTTCCTCTACCACTTTACCTATTGTTATTTGGCTTTATCTTTGATAGCAGAGCTGCTGAAGTGAAAGTTCTTCTGACATAATTAAAAATAATTGTCATATTCTCAAAGTTTAAATTGTTCCCAGGCACCCATTCTTGGTGTTTCTCCTACCAACTAGCTTTAATCTTCAGATGCATAAATTTGAGCCGTAGAAGTTACAGCTAATCTGGTATGTTGAGATTGTCCTTGGACTGAAAATCTTTGAAAGGCTCACACCGGCGTTTTCTTTCCTTTAGAGACTTCAAGCGTTACTGAGGGCAGACTGTAGGAAAACGTGCCGTGCAGAATACCCTTACCCTGCACGTACGGCCTCTGTGAGCTAGTGTTAATTGGTATGCTCCATGCACATTCAGGTTTCTACTTATATTTTTAGTTGTTTCTGTTGATTATTTTCTCGGGAGTCACTGCAGGTGCCTGGATTTTCTAAGTTACCTCTCCTGGGCGTGGCCAGAAGGAGCCACAAATCACAAGCATTTATCCATATTTCTTAGACAAGACTGAAGTCTGTAGCATTAACACATGCTGCTATTCTCATATCTGTTTTGTATTCACAGTATTTTGGTTATGCATCTTTCAAATCAATCCCACTTGTTTTGTGCACAGCCCTTATTTATTTATTGCACTAGAACAATGAGTGTGTTTTCATCTTGTGCTGTTTTTTTACTATAAAGACAGTACATTTCTAACTTCCCAAATTAAAGTGGGGAAAACCCCCCACTTATCAGTGGCACTATTCAGAAAACAAGTAGTCTTTCTTACATCAGATAATTACAAGCAGTAACTGATAAAAATTGAACTTTAAAGAATTGGAGCAAAATAATTCCAATTTCACCTGATGGTATGCCTTTTCTAAAGTTGGTCCAAGGCAACAGGGAGAAAGCAGATGACTTCACTATTGCTTTGATGAAAACAATATTCGTCTGGATTACCCTTAAACCTGTCCCGGGGTTTAATAATCACTTTAACCGCAGATAGCTTAAGAGAAATAGCTCAATCCTAGTTTTGTATTATTTTTCCCACATTTTGAAAAGAATCTCTGCAAGTCTGCTGATTGCCTCTTTTGATAATGAAAGAACAATATCCTAAAGCAAAGATGTTAACGCCATCCCTATATCTGACGGGAAGAAATACAATCATAGAATGCAAGTAAAACCTGGAACAAAGGGATAAGATATGGTCATTTTTGAACCAGAGGAAATGATTCAGCAGCCTTAGATTTCTTGTCTGCACTGCAGTTCTCAGAATTTTCATAATTTACATGACTAAGAGGTGTTTGGCTGCATAACCTTGTAATTCACAGGGAAATAGCATCTGGCTATTTACACTGTTATATTGACCTTGGAGAGCTTTCTGTACATATTTTTCTCTTGCAATAATGCCTATTGCTATCACATATAGCAAAATAGCAGTGACAGCAGTCTTCAGAACAGTATATAGAGTGAAGTAGACTCAGCTCCTGGGCCATACACTGTTCGCACTCAGAGTAGGACGGTCATATGGAATGGAAGAATGAATAGAGAGAGTTTTCAGCCACCACTATACTTTATACTGCACCGTGCAAATTTGGACAGTACAAAAATGTATCTATCACCCACACACCTTTCAGCCAAACCACCTTTCTCCCTTACAAGCCAGCTGCTGGTTTCTATCTTCTCTTACTCTTTTGTTAAAATTCTCCTAACAGACTGGTAGGATGAGACAGCTGGAGGTGGCTGACTGTGAAATTCTGACTTGCATTATGGGGAAGACAGATGAGCAGGGGAGGGAGAGCCACCAGGGCTGGGGGCAGTGTCTATGCTGTGCTGGCTGTGGCTATTACTCACTGACTACTAGTGGGCTGCCTTATTGACTGGGGTGTGAACTGGGTTAGAGAAGCTGGAGAGTAAAAGCAGCATCCCCTCAGTTGGTACAGACGTGCTCCAGCAGATGCAGGGCTGGAGGCTGCTCTGAGCAGACCGACCACCTATCAGCTGGCAGGTGAGTAACTGCCCACCCACTCTCAGCAGCTGTGGAACAAACATCACTCCCATAAGCAGCTTCTGCAAGGGCTGCTCGCAAGGTGAACAGCTAGAAAGGCAGTTGCAACATACACAGTGTCTATGCAGCAGCAGTTTTCAGAAACAGCTTCTGAAAGGGCCTACCCCTCCCACCCAGTTTTCTTCCCAGGATGGACACACTGCATTTTCCAAAGACATCTCACTTTGGGAACAGTTCCTTACCCTAGGTGCTGACCTCACAGCCAGCACATCTTCAGGGCTTTCACCTCATGCTCCTGATGCTTTCTAATGCTCTGTCCTTCATCTCCTCCCTCCTGCTTTGCTCATGTGGGCCTCTGGTTTGATGGGGCAGCTGTTTGCCAGTCCTCTCCTTGAGACCTGCATGGCAGAAGAGTGGAAAACATCAAAGGCCCAGAGTCTGCTCCCCTCCACACCTTGTTTTCAAGGAAGGCTCCAACACCTCTCACAAAGGGTCTCCCCAACTCTTCCTCTGGCCAATCTGCCTTTCTCTGTCAAGCTGGATGTGGCCTCCACGCTCATTCCATGCCACCTGCAGCGCTCAGCACAGTACCTGAATGTACAAACACAGCACATCCGCTTTCATACATATGCTTCATTCGTTCAGCCCTGTTTAATTCAGACATATTGATTCATGCATTTATTTTCCTTCGAGATAGTAATACCAGCTCATACATACAGAATGAGAAGGGAAGTAGCAATAGCATTAAAATTGGCCTGTAACAGATGTTAGCAAAGATAGTTATAGTGTCTGCCTGGCATACATCTTTGTTTCTTGGATGACGTGAATTGTAGAGAAATAGAGGAGAAAGACAGAGAAGGATTGTAAACCTTAGGTGTGTGTTTAGCAAATTAAAAAATTTTGTACATTCATTGCTTCTGTCTGGAGAGGAGGCATCTTAAACCTCTATGAATTACACTCTGAACATAAGGAAAAAAAGCTATACCTTTAATTTCTTGCAGAAATGTGCTGTAGTTTTTCTGTAACAAGCATTAAAAAGAGCATGCTTTCAAATGGGGTAACTGGAGGCACCACAGTTACAAAAGAAACCAGCTGTTAGAGTCCAGGTGTCCCAAGGCTAGAGCTTGGTGCTGAAAGGCAAAATGCTCAGTTAAGATCTACTTTGTATCTTCAATTAAAATAGTCAATTTTAGACAAATGCACAGCTAATTTCCTCTGCTATTTGTGAAAGCACATTTTCATTTTACCAAGGAAATTGTTTATAGTTATTAGATACGAAAGATGCAGTAAATAAATGATTTGTTGTCAAACACTGGAATGGGCTGCCCATTGAAGTAATTGAATCACCATCTCTGGAGGTGTTTAAAAGATTGATAGACATGGTGCTGAGGGACACGGTTTGGTGATGGTTTTGGCAGCATTAGGTTGATGATTGAACTCAGTGATCTTAAGGGTCCCTTTCAATTTAGACTGTGGATTCTGTCTCAAGGGGTGGTTGTGAGTATGAGGTTTCTCTTTGCCCCCTCTCCCCCAGGGAGAAGTTCTGAACTTCTCAAATCCCCAAAGAATATTTATTCATTAACAAAGCTTTGTAATCATTTCTACACTAGACACTAATTTACTTATCATTACCCAAAACGCACACCAACACTGTTAATGTTCAATATTACATACATAGGCAGCTGATTTTTCATGATGCTTTTAATATTGTCTTATTTTGTGTTATGTGGTGTAACTTGTGGGGTCCAGCATTTGGATCACATTCCCAGAAAGACAGAGTCTGTAATCATCATGATGTCTTTTGTAAAGGTCTTGATCTTTCTGATAAAAAAAGACTTAACTGTTTTGCTTTACTAAGTCACATTAAATACTTGGTTTGGGTTTGTCCTCTGAAATTGACCACTTGTTTGACCACTGAACATTCAGTTTGACCACTGAAATAAATTCACATCCAGCTTAAAAAAGAAAGGGACAAGACACTGAAAGATGCAATGGAATATCACAATGTTTACAGTTGTCACATATCTTAGATCTCTAAAATTACACTTTTCTTCAGAGACTCAGATCTACCAGTAAACCTAAACCCACCTTAAGCATATTTGTATTAAAAGTAGTTATTCAATAAATTTCAAGATCTGTTCCCTAAATGTTAAAGAAAGAAATTACAGAAATATGCTAATTTCTTTATGAACTTTTTGAGAGGGACTGCACATATCTTATAAGCAGATAGTTGAGAGCAATTTTTTTTAATTATTCAACGTGTTCTGAGTATTTAATAATATGATTTACTATTTTCACTTGACTAGTGCCCACCCCTGTGTATTGCTACTGGTTTGGCAAGGCTGTTTTACATGTCTGTTATTGAAAAAAGAAAAGTATCTCTGAGTCTGTGCACTAGTTCATTTATTTTGTGAAGCCTGGTCTTATCTTCTGATTCAATAGCGTAGCTCATGCGGGCAGACAGTATCTGATTTAAAAAAAAAATAAATATATCTCTTCCTGTAGTCATAACAGTGGCACAGGCTAAGGATATAAGGGAAATAAGAGGTGAGCAAAGGAGGCTGAGCCCAAAATACTTTGTTTTGCCACCTCTATGAATTCATTTAATAGAAGATATTACTTCTCCACTAAATTTGATGAACTCTTAAGAAGGAGCTGGGTGTGGCACTTTAAAGAGAAACAGATAGGGAAAGAAATAGTCCATTGAAGATAAGCAAATTTCCCAAAGCCCTCTGCCTAACTTCATTTTATACTGTATGATAAGTCAAACATATGTTTGCGCTTCTGTATTTGCATACGTTTGCCCAAAAAGAGACCTCTTCCTACAAAGTCTAAGATATCCTTGAAAACTGAAACTTGAAAGATTTGGCTCAGGCAGGCTGAGTCTTGAGCCCTGTCACTGCTAAACTGATGAGCTCTGAGTAGTGAAATTCACAAACTGGACATCACCACAAGAACTTCAGATAGCTTTATTGCAAAGATAATTGTTAAAAAGTCAGAAATAGAAATTCATACACTTAAAAAATCCACAACTCTGTACAGTGCAAACAGAAATCAGCATTTTTATAAACCTCAAAATGTTTTAGGGAAAAAAAAGAAAAAAAATCATACATGAGCTCTCTACCCTTCAATACTCTAAACACTAATTGATTCTTCCTTATACTAATACTAGATTAAAAAAAAAAAAAAGCACATAAACTTCACCTTAGAAGTCTTTTTTCAATGACAACAAACCAATTCTCAATGACAATAATTCTCTATAAATACTATTGAAGAGCTATAACAAACAATAAAATCATGGAACACATTATTTCCTCTGTTTAATAAGAAGGGATTGAAAATAGGGTTGTTGTGCATTAATTAGCAAAAGTAATTGTTAAAAGCTCCTGATCAGATTTCAGAGGTTTTTTAACAACAGAAGCTATCTAGTGACATTAAGTAATTCAGTGTAGATGGGGTCATAAAATACCATTGGTTAGGATAAAAGCTCATGCTGATTTCTTATTCTGTAGGTTCAAGGACAAGTCCTGAAGTATTGCACCTAAGACAATTAAGTTTAGAAAAGATAGAAGTTAGAAGTTTAACAAATTATCAAATCCAGTTCAAGAAAGCATGCAGAGAAGCAGAATGTGGCGGTTTTTTCCCCAGAAGATTTGCTCTTAAATTTAGTGTTTGTGGTAGCTCTTGACCATTTAACATGATAGGCTTATAGCAACTAGGTGAACAACGTTCAAAGTAGAGAGTTTTTATTCTACATACATACACACACACAATGCAATTCTAGCGTGCTCCTGCCTTCAAAATGAGCTAAGGAAGTAGACATTATTGCAATAGTCTTCACACTTCCTATCCTTCAATGGATGTGCAGTATCTGCACAGCAAAAATTTTTCTGCACTTTAAGTTTAATTATGAATAGGTAATATATACGAGGCTTGCTAGCAAGTTTCTCTTTTATGTGATCTTGCAACCTATTTAGAAAAAGAAGTATTCCAGAAGGAATAGAAACATTCTGCACAGACGCAGAATGACACCAGATCTGTGCTGCATACCCCTCCCTATTCAAAATGCATCAGTTCAGACATAGCCTTCAAGATCATAAAATTCAATAGGAAGGAAGAACATGCTTGAATACTTTACTAAGGAGGAAGGCATTCTTTAGAAGCATTGGGCTGCAAACTTCCTTAAAATTCTTAAATTTTATTCTTAAAATAAAAATGTCTAGCTATCATTTAGTGCGATATCCATAGTTGGGGATTCCTCACAACATCTGCAACTCTTCCCAATAAGGTCTTTGTAGCAGAACCTTAGTTGTCAAGTGTTTAAGAACAATTATACCATTAACAAGTGGCCTACCAGAAAACAAAGCATCACCAAATATCAATAATTGATGACTAGGAATGGGCATTACCAGGTGCTTAAGAGCTTTGCTGAGTCTGAATGTGTGAGAAATTGTGGCACTAAAAGGGCAACGATGCAGAGGAAGTTTGTTTTCACAGCAATTAAATTGCTTAGAGATGGTCTGCAGATAAACTGCATCAAAAGAAGTGTTGCCAGCAGGTCAGGAGAAGTGATTCTGCCACTTTACTCTGCTCTGGTGAGAC